>JAQGBW010000042.1:0-81235 GCA_034698625.1 Julus scanicus | reverse complement strand
CCCCTGGCGTTGGTGTTTAGCCCTCGTGTTGCAGAAATAGGCCAACGTTAAAAATCAACAAACAAACAAACAAACAAGGTGGAATTTGTATAAATTCCATTAGAATGATTCACAAACTCCTCGGGATATTTGTGACTAAAGTGATCCCAAAATGTCAACGCCGCTCCATGTTGCCGACGCAGAGTGGTGGCGCCCTCTTAGAATGCAGTTAATCTCCTTGTTTGTTTGAGAAAGGGATTTTCACAATTTGAAAAGCTGAAAACAATTTGCTTATGCATTACACGAGTAATAGGATATTACCGTGCGGCAACATCCTTAAATAGTTGTTTAGGTGGAAATTAATTTTAATATCAAGGGCATCAACTTTGGTATTCTCTGTTACTGTGTAATCCTATCACGCACTTGTATGTTAACCGTAAAGAAAACTACTGTATGCATTCAGAACTGTTTATTAATTTTATATACTTATGTTTTTAAATTTTGTTCCTTGTAATGGCTGAAACTTTGAATGTTTGGACTAATTTAGTCTGTCAAATTTCTACAAAAATTGAAATCGTGTTTTGGATTAATCGCTGTAATCTAATGCTGGGAGCGCCAATATCTTCTAAATTTGGTTAGATTATTAGAGCATAAATTAGCAAAGGGTGTGCTGTTTGCAGAAAATTACCGCCTATTAATCATATTGTTTATTTTATATAGGACGCATCAATAGATAGGGAGGGTGCGTTTAAAGAAGGGGGAGGGTCACCCTGTATACATTAAGTAGTCTTCAAAATTCTGGAATTGCTTTGTTAGTGCTTATCTATACTTAGTGCTTCAGTAGTTTTGAATATGATAATAGACGTATGCTTACATCAAAAATATAATAATTTAATGGTAATACAATTTAAGTTCGACTATCATAAGCAGACTTCCAATTTGTTTTTGGGAACTGTTATTCAGAACTTTATAAATCGTTCAGTGACTCATTACAATATGACGTCATTTGCAGTATTGCAGACTGGATTATTTGGGGCAAAAATGACGAATTTTACATTTCGTTTTTGTTAATGCAGATGAATAAAATCGGGATAAGTTTTTGAAATAAGGTTAGTGGGTTAACCGACGATATAGTCGTCGAGTATGCATTTATTTCAAAATTCACGGGCGTTCCCTTTAAAGATTTAATAGACCTAATGATTTATTGCGTGCCTATTTTCAGCAAAATCCCAATTTTTTATCCTTTTTTACTGTCATTTTCCAAAAATAAGCGTGATTCCGCAAGCCGAAATAGGACAAGTAGAAGGGTTTGAACCACGTTACCCCGTGTTACTCCTGTGTTAAAAATTCTGAAATTTAAAGGTAAATATGATCATACAAGCGCGTTACTAAAAGCGTAGATCCTCATTTAGTGTAATTCAGAATCTGAACATAAACTTAAAAATAACTTGATTTATTTCTATTTTAAAACATAAATCAGATTCTGGACGTATAGACTCATAAAAATAGCTTGATTTATTGTTATTTTAGAACAAAATATCACCTTAAGGATACTTCTCCTAAGATGTATTAAGTTTTAATGGTTATAATAGTAAAGTATTTAAAGTAATTACGTTGTAACATTTATTCTTATGCGAGGTGAAACTTCTCAGAATACAAAATATTGATGTATGTAAAATTTGTGTCCTTGAAATGGTATTTTTATACAAGTCCACAATGCGCTTTTAGAGAGGTTATTCATATTCACATGTTGTAGCACATATGTATGTGAACTAATTATTGTGCATATATAATAAAATAAAAAGGCAAAACTAAAAATATACGCCAAATTTGAAAACATATTTTATTTTCAATATGAGAATGTGTACTATTCATAATATGCATAATTCAAAAATAAATAAACTGTAGTTTTCCACATAATTTCAATGTAGGATTGCGTATACAAACAATACGGTAGGATAGTGATCTGTAAGCCTGTGGTATATTTCCATTCTATGTGCATTATTGGTGAAAATTTAGTTAATTTTGACGTTGTATGCCATTTTGCATTTCAGGCACGTCCACGTGTTCATTGTATTTCTAGTAGATTTTAATCACTGCCTCGTAAATTTTCGTATTGTGCAGTTTTGAGGTCTGTCTTTACGATGCATTTTTTCGTTTTGCACTCGTTAGCGAGGCGCCACGCGGATCGGCTTCATTTCGACATTCCCCATAAACAACAATAATAATATTCCACTCGTGCGACGGAACTGATGCCCGAAATTGCCCCCTTTTTTGTTTTGTGTTTTCCTTTTCCTCCCATTTTTCTCTTCTCCCACGAGATAATCGATGTATGGTGTCGTCGCTGCTGATTGAAAATCCCTCTTGTCTGATGTTTCTCATCGTTCAAAGCCCCCTCGCAATATGCATTTTTTTTTCCACTCCCAGAATCATACTTTTCTATATTTTCATTGGGTTTCGACGTAATGCGGAGGATGCCCAACATGGCTGACGCCTACCATTTTAATAGCTTTTATTAGCGTATAAATGACTCTCCTCGTTTTTACAAGCATGGTTTTGATTGCAGAAACAATCACTAATACTCTTGATTGTAAACATTTGATAGGTACAACAATAATATGCATTTGTACTCCATTATTGAGTACCATCTAAACGCATGTGACATGAACTCCCCATAGATTTGATTTTTTTCCTGAAAAACAAAATTCGACTTAAATATGGATAAAACTTCAGGAATTTGAACTTGTGTGTCTCGAAGTGCATTAGTACAAATAAGAATGACAAACGTACCCTAAGTGTTTAAGGTGGATACTGTTTATGGTATGTACCCCACATATTGAATCCAAGTTGGTGTCACGTTGAAGCCAAGTTTTGCATAATTTTTCCCTCCTGAAAAGTCTGAACAATTTCCTAGTAAATCTTTTGCTTTTTTTCCACGTTTTCTTAGGCCTAGTACACTGGAGAATGTTCTGAGAATCTTCATGTTCCACTCAAATCTGAGATTCCGATTAGCCGAATACTGTGTAACAGGATGACGCACGGATATTCAATGTTTTGACTTCCCGGAAACAGCTGATGATTAATTGTAGCGAAAAAAGATGATCATCACGTACATCTTGCGTCTCTCCTAAATACGTATATTGCACTTTTCCAATAGTCGCATAACAAAAAAAAATTCGTCATCTTTGATTCTTCCTAAAAGTTGAATTTAACGCGTTCCTTTAATTCATTCTTCGTGCAATAATAGCGATAGCAATAGCAGCACTTGCCAAATGCTATTATTTCGTCAACGCATTATATGCAGAGCCTTTTTACGATTATAATGGCCTACTTAAAGCAGGCCTAAAAATGTGGACTAATTTGCTGAACGCTAATAACGATACGTGGCCATCACTGGGAACCAGTTGCAGCCTTAATAACACTTCTTATCCATCATTCATGGTTGGTTAAGGGAGAGAGTCGGTTAATCCAAAGTTTATAAAAAAAAACTAAGTACAATACACTTAGTAACATGTTGCATTTATTAATGATTTATTAGTAATTAAAACGTATACTAGTGTTACACGTATAGGACTTGGTCTTAACCCTGTCGCATACTTGGTAAACTTTTGCGACAAACTGTTTCTTGCAAACTTTTACGACAAACTGTTTCTTGCAAACATTTACGACAAACTGTTTCTTGACAACTTTTACGACAAACTGTTACTTACAAACTTTTACGACAAACTGTTACTTACAAACTTCTACTTTGCTTAAGTGTTTTTTTTGCAAACTGTTTCTTGCAAGCTTTTGCGACACTTTATTTCTTGCAAACAATTACGATAAACTGTTTTTGAAAACTTTTAAGGCAAACTGTTTTGCTTTTTGCAAACTTTTCAAGGAGAACATACAAGTAGTTCGAAGTTTACTCGTGATATCCGGTAGTGAAGTGGGTACATGGATTTGTTTATTTTGAAATGTTTTTTAACGTGATAAAAATGCGAAAACAAGTAGTTCATCGCAAAAAAGTTTCAACAATTTGTTCGCTATACAGGTAAAGGATTTCGATAACTTGTAAACCAAATATCGACCTATATTTTACCCTTTTCAAAATGTCGAAGTGTGAAGGCGTGTAATTCACGTATATGTAAACTACATGTAGCCACCCACACGCCAAGTCCTCTCTAACCATGAATCCACTATGCTATTAATAATTATTGAGACGAAATAGCGTAATACGAGTACAGGTTTAGTTGGCTGCGGGGGAGGAACAAACAAACAAAAAAAAGCCTTCGTGCTGCAATAACTGATGCGAAAACCAAAAATGGTTGTTTTGTGGATAAAAATAACCGTGATGACGATGTTATTGCCTATAAATACCGTGCCTATCGATTCATCTTTTATCTATGGACAAAAGTCGCCGTTTGACCGTCTGTTCTACGCGCTGAATAACGACCAAGGACAAGCGGTACCTAGCAACCGTCTTAACGGTCGGTTGGTTGCACCAACTCCCGTTAAACTCCTTCCTAATGGCCGTAGATGTCTGCTCGCCAATTACATTTGGCTTTAATGGGGTGAAGCCAACTTATAAACGTACAAGAACATTTTATAATTGCAATCATGTCAGCAGCTGCATTTGAATGGAAATCCTGGAAAGTCATTGAAGATTTTGAAAAGCACATAACAGAAAGCTACTGACAGCAATGCACAGGAATACTGGAAAGTCATTGAAGGTGTTGAAAATTTTATCTCAACCGTTTATAGTGTTTTGATGTCAGCAACTTCATTGCATACATACATATCCTGGAAAGTCATTGAACATTTTAGAATCTTTTATCTTTATATTATTATAACTAACAAAGACCTTGATGTCTGTCTTCATTGTATAATATTCTTGGGAAATCATTCAAGATTTAGAAGTCATCTTTGTATTAACTTAAGGGGGATCACAACTATATATCACTTTCAAAGGGTGAAATTTAAAACACACTCACAGTCAAACAAAAAGAGATTAAATAAAATTAAAAATTGTTTAAAATAGCTCGATAAATCAGCTATTGAAATTGATCGTCGTTTTTCACTTTGAAATGGTAGATTTTTAAAAATTAATAAACAAGTTTGAAAAATGTCCGCTGCCAGCAGGGAAAAGCATGAAAATGCAAATTAACGGAAGTTTTTCAAACTTGTATATTAATTTAAAAAAATCTACCATTTCAAAGTGAAAAACGACAATCAATTTCAATAGCTGATTTATCAAGCCATTTGAAACAATTTTTATTTTCATTTAATCTCTTTTTGTTTGACTGAGTATGTTTTAAAATTTCACCCATTGAATGTGATATGGTTGTGATCTCCCTTAATGGATTTAACACGTGTTTGTATTGCATGCAGTATGGCTTCGTTGCATTGGAATACCAGGAAAGTCATTGAAGATTAAAAATCATCTTTATGTTAACTTTAATAGACAAACACGTATATTATGTGAATTGCTATCAGTGGTTTCAATGCATGGAAATCCTGGAAAGTCATTGAAGATTTTGAAATCAGCTTAACGTAAATTTTCCCCTGCATAGAGGTCAGTAGTTTCGTAGCATGGAAATCCTGGAAAGTTATTGAATTCCACAAAAGTCCTCCCGCCCATTGCTTTATCCCCTCGCATTTTACAACCTCATAAAATGACGTCACGGGTTGGTTTTTGGGTATCTCTTTTGTGTGCTCGTTTGATTTTTCCCTCCTTCCATCAATGGCCATCTGTTGTGAAAATGCTCTGGCTTTACCCTCCTGATTTTTACGATGCTAAATGCGAACAGCCATTTTTTTTCTTCTTCTTCTTAATACCCCTCTGTTTTCCCCCCTGTTTCGTGAGTGTTTGTGTGTACGAGCAGGATGGGGGGTTTACATTCGTCCCATTCTCATTTTGGTTTTATCGTAGGTTTTCAGTCACTCCCGTTAACCCCCCTCCACGATAAATCCATCCAACAGGTACCTCGTAAGCCACCGAAGGAGGTGGGGGATAAGTACGTGACGTTTATTATCCCCCTATTTTTTCCTACTGCACTGTTGTCGCCTGACGTTTTTGCTTGTTTTCAAACATTTTATTTGCGCTTTTTATGCTCCTTGGCAAACGGGTGGGTAAATAACGAAAATGGTGGCAAAGTATGTTAACGTGAATTATTTTTTGCTTGACGTCAGAGACAACCCGTCAACCGAATCCTTGTATTATGATTAGTGGTTGACACGTTAAACTCAGTGCTGTACTGACGGAAATTGATAAATCGGTCATTAAAGTTAAGTCACTTGCTGCAGAAAATGTTAATTTATTCATTTTGGTTTCAAAAAAAAAATGTTTTCGAAATATATACACTCGTATACGTGCTTGTACATAAATGGTCATATACGTGAATGTATGACAGTATGCTTGTATGTTCATAAATATGTTGAAAATGAGCATAACCCTAATTAAACCGGATCTCCATTAAAGGGAACATAAAATGGACACAAGGTTTGTTCAAACAAATTTGCAGAACAAGTTTGTGCTTTTGTTTCAGCAAACTTGTGACGCGTTTTTGAGTCCAGATTTATGTTTCTGACTTCATTGTTTAAGGTTTGTGTTTTATGTTTGTGTATGTATGTTTCCAGCTTCATGTTGTATTATGTCACAGTTGGTGGAGTCCCGGCTTTATATTTATACAAAAATAAAAAGATAAACAAAATTCTTGTTCCAAATCTTGAAATTCCACACTAAAATTTCCTCTTGGTATTACATTTTTCATTTTAAATAAAATTTTAAAAAAACATTAAAATGACTAATTATATTTTTAATTCAAATAAAACGTTTATCATTGTATGTAGTAGTTTCTTCTATAACAAGATATATAGCTTACCTGCATGTGACGAAGGCCCCCTGCAAATCGGTTAGGCTTACAAAATATATACACGATCATATTGATGTATTATTTGTATGGTATAACTATCGCAGGATATATATCTCATATTTCTAATAATGTGCTTTTGTCGTTTATTTTGTTGTTGTTAGCTAGACAAGTTTGTTTTATCTGGATAAGTACGCAAAGCCTTCTGCGTCTTTTTTTTTTGCTCACTTCCCGAATGAGAAATTGCCGGAGTTTTTTTTCTATTTTTTCCTTCTTGTCCTTCATATCGGTTGGGATTCTGAAGAGGATCGAGGGATTGGTGAACAGTCACGTAGACTTAGTGGGTATACGGTGGGCAGTCAGTGACTGAGGGGGTAAATATGGCGGAGGGGATGAGACATAATGGATGGGGAACAGTTCCCAGCATCGAGGGGTACGTACTACATTGATAGAGCTAAAGAACCGGAAGCCAGCAAAAAAAAACCATTCATAATCAAAGAAGCAATGCACATTGACGTTTAGGTTTTCAATGGAAAAATACAGACTTTAGGGGTTTAAGGATGGAAAATTTCAGGAAAACTGATGTTATACTTGCATGTATACATTGTATATGGAAAATATCTTGATGAATCTTAATTTATTAATCGGATACATTAATTGTGTGATTAATTGTGATCGAGTTTAGATCAGATTAAACAGGTTGGTTAGTGTTTTGTGATTGATTATGCGAACATAACGTTAAGTTAATTTATTAGTGGATTACTTGAGTCCTCTAAAGCGTTTTCTAACATTAAAACCCACATTAATCTCCGAACAGATTTAACTGAGTTTCAAGCGAGCAGCCATAAGTCAACCAATTCACTTTTTATAACGAAAATTTATAGCGAATTTCTCTTTGGCGCATTAATTAATTAGCCGCAAGCGTATACGTCGATCCACCTGACTCCACTATGTCATTCCGGAAGTCAGCTACATTATTGATAAATAATTTGCCCAAGCTCTTTTCAGCCATTAGATCAGTGAGAAATTCTCGTTAACAAATCGATATGTAGTCAACTTCGTGCACAAATGTCCATTATATACATACAAGATTTCCCTACTTCATTTAACCTTCACTTAATTGCTACCTCTTTTCTTTACATTAGACCAGAGGTCCTTGGTATCCGGACCCTTTTATACCATTGCAAATTACCGAGTCCCCACCTCATAAATAGTTTATTATTTGTATTAATTATAAATCTGAGTCCTCAAATACTGAATAAGAATACTCATGCCATATTCATATAACGTTAAGACACAGAATTTTTATGATATTAATATTGACATTGGGAATTCCCAGGGGGTCCTTAGGACCACAGTTTTAGGAAAGGGACTGTTAAGGAGGAATGAATGCTAACACTAGGGGGCGAGAAGGATAATTATTGGTGTGTAATCCTAAAGTCAGGGATTTACGATGCTTGTTTGAAATGGGGGAATCTGGGGAGATTCTGAAATTTAACACGGTTTTTGGGATCATGGTTTACCAGAGTTCAAAATGTTTAAGAATCCAAAATGGCGACTTTAAAAAATCCTAACCATTTTTGTTATGGACTCATTAACTATTCATCGTAATGTAAAGTTGTGCTAAAATTAATTATTCCTATAAATATGTTTGCTAACAATATATAACATATTTATTACTCCTTTAGGTTAAAGATCTTTAATGTAAAACTATTGCTTTTAGAGGCTTTTAGACAAAGGTGTGGGGCACCTACTGCCAACCTCTTATTTTCTGTCATAAAGTAAATCTTCATAAATTCAATTAAATTCACCACATTTCCGTCATTTGTAATTCTTAAATGTTTTCTTAAACAAATGTGGGAAACCCAACTTGACAACATGTGAAAAATTGATAATACAACCACTTGATTTGTTTCCTGAACTCATTTTGGATAGATGACATGTGTGCTATAATCCGAAGGGACTCCAGAAATGGGTTTCCATGGCAACTGAAGCTGGATTTTTGCAATAATATATATCACATGAAGATGACAATGTATATAAAACGTGTCTGTTTGTGTTTTGTATACTGTCGTGCTTACGATCACTGCACCAATTTCCAAAAAATAGTCATGGAAACTTTTTTTTTCCATGAAACCAAATTAGTGTGATTAAAAATGTTATGGGGCCGAGACGAAAGATGCTACACAAAAGAAAATTTTTTTTTATTGAAATTTATGATGTGATTTTCAGGTGTTACGTGTTAATAAATATGCCCAGCAAGAATAATTTATTTCAAACTGAAGCCATTACTAGCCACGCTATTTTCGCAAAAAAGATGCATCATTTTCGTATTTTATTGATCTTTTTAACACTGATGGCATTTAGCTTAGTTTGTGAAATCATTAAAGGAGATTAACAACCACTCGTTTAATCGGTCCTATTAAGCCTAATTAAAAAAATCTCCATTTAAATTTTTTTTAAATATTATTTTAGAAATAAGTTTAATATGTCCAAGTCTGTTTTCAGCTAGGATGAAATCCACTTCGTAGTCACAGTTTATGTAGTTACATATATTAGGTTTCAGATCCATTGCACGGGTGCTAAGGGAACAGTAGGGTGCTAGTAGGGTGTCCAGAAAAAGTTGGGAACATACAAAGGCCCATCCTATAAATTTTTAAGCACCTATCTCGCTCCCAATTCCACACCATTTTCCCAGATTTGTCTGATTCAAACGGAAATTTCCTGACGTTGAAGGAGGTCAAAAAAAAAAAAAAAAAAAAAAATACCATAATTAGTCCATAATGGCTCCCCCCTGTCCACACGGTGTCCACGTACCAACAGACCCCATCCCCTCTTGAGGACGTCCTTTTTGAATGGCCCCTAATATGTTTAGACCGGTCCACCTAAATTGAAATGTTAAAAGCTCGTAACCAGTTAATTTCCATTTGTGATCTCGTTTGCTTTTTCTGCCATTATTCAGTCTTAAAAAAGGTTAAAAGCACAGTGAACACTCATCCCGGATTCGTAGTAGGTGGGTTCACATTTCTGACATTCTCGCATTGTTCAGACCAGTTATTTCCTTTTCACAAACTTAAGAATGTTTCAATTTTTTATGTCTTATTTAGTATACATATCCCCGATTAAACTGTCTTGAAATGTGGGCTAGATACGTGTGTAATTGTCGTCTATTTTGCGATGCTGCCTTTTTTTTTTTTCTTTTTCGAGCCTTGCCCAGGCAAGGTCAACGAGTGTAAAAATGTGACCTCTCCAACCCCTGGGGCTTCATGTGTCAGTAGGACCCAACAATGGGGGCTGCAGACAGACGATTTACAACTCCGTCCTTTGAAGGAAATTTGGCGAGGGGGCAAAACACGAGGGTCTAACCCAGGTAAGACTGGGGCAAAAAATGGGGAAAATTAAGCAAACTTAAGCTGGGTTGTTGCAACGACTCAGCCATTACACGTGTTGATTGAATTTCGGCCGAGGGTAAATTAAATGTAATCGATGTTCAAAACTAGTGTTTATTAGAGAAAACAGAGGGAAAACTTGTCCAATGTCAGATTTGATCGTAGATTTCAAGAATTGAAGCCTTGTGAGCCCTGTGCCCCCCTGTGTCCACAACCACTGTGATTGTAATTATTACGATGATGATGAGGAGGAGGAAGACACTTTAATCAATTTTAATCGTTGATAATCACGTTAATTAAGTTTAGCTTTAATCATTGATAGGTGTGTCAAAAATTATAAAATGTCCGATTACACTTTTAACAAACAGTCCACTGAAAATTACGGCTCATATTATATGGGAATTACATGAAAATCATGCGCAGTTTCATATATATGTACATCCTATATTCGAGCACATACTGCACCTTGTACATGTAGGGCACTATATAATTTTCCACCCAGGAATAAGGACAATGGGGATAATGCTCTAGATTTTTACCCAAAAGCTTTCCATTCACCACTATTCCCCATGTGCTTTAGAAGGGCATTTTTTCATTCTTTTCACCATTGAACTTCAATGACTGAAGTAGAATAGTCGAACTTTGATCTTTTTTATTTGTGCTGGTGTTTTTCCAAAAAAATTATAGTTTTATTGCCCTCAAGATATATATTTCCAATTTTTAACAATTTAGGTTTTTATGTTTTGAAGTGAAAATTGTGTAATACTATTTATGATTACTGAGAGAATGTTTTTAATTTTCATATACTGCATCAGGAGTTGATACTCGTAGAATATGTATTTTAAAAATAAATGTCTGTAATGTGCATTACACCATAACAAGTTTATCCTGTTGATGATTTAATACCAAATTCGACTATGTCAATATCTGTCATATTCCATAT
The DNA here is from genome assembly GCA_034698625.1 of Julus scanicus. Lineage (NCBI taxonomy): Eukaryota > Metazoa > Arthropoda > Diplopoda > Julida > Julidae > Julus > Julus scanicus. The sequence continues at coordinate 70,073 of JAQGBW010000042.1, read as the reverse complement.
GTCTGGAAACATTGCGATTCAAAATGTAAAATTCATAAATGTCTTCAGTATTTGAATTTCGCATTATCATACTTGTTAAATAACACATTTTTCGCTAAGTTCACTAACTTTTGATGCGTCTGCATTTTTTGTAGGTGAAATACCTGTGAGGGTTTTCCACCGTTGGCCTAAATGGATGAACCCCAGAGAAAATATAAGGGGGACAAGAAGGTGTAGCAAAGGGGGGCAATAAATACCTTTTTCTAGAATGACTGTAGGTTGCTTAAGTGGTTTGTTACTTTCACTCCTTATACCATCTCAGCGGTGATTTTCAATTAGTGTTACCTTGTTACTAAAACTAAGAAAACCGTTAGGGTTTGCCTTCACTTTTCCTTGTTCAGTGGTGAACCGGGATTTGGCAAATAAAACCCACATTGTTTACAGTGATTATGTTAGCCTAATTATCACAATGAACGCTTTTAATTAACGTTTGTAGGCTGATAACGACCTAAAACGAGTTCCTTCGAGTGTTTCTTTAATTGTCAGTCAAGACTGTTGCAAATGTTTTTGATAAAACCGGTTTTAATCACAGTTCTCACACTACTTGGAGATTAACTTTTTTTCATCATTACTCTTAATGAACAGTAAACATCGCACTTATACACATGTAGTTAACAATTAATTTAGATAGGATTAATAATGAGACTTCAAACAAATCCACATTAATTTATTTTAAAAATGAAGAATTTTTTATCCCACAAATTTATTTCCGAAATTCGATACTGATTTCTAGATTGCTTTGTAAAATTTATGTTCATATTCATTGGGAATGGATATCACGGAATGGATTCAACCTATAGTTGAAAACTAGTTGATAAAATCCGATTTGTATAAATTCTGTTCAAATCAGATTTTATCAACTAGATTCAATTGTTTTCAATTTGTTTGAAATCTGTTCCTTGACTATACAGAATTCAAGTGTTTCTATACAAATAAATTAGAAATTTTGCTTCAATTAATTCCTGATATTAATTTCAAACTTTCAAATTGCATTTAATGATATTAAGTGCTTTTTTCTCGAATTTAATTTGAGTAATTAATTTTAAGACAATTAAGCTACATTTTAATTGTTAGTTCATCTGTCAAATTAGGGGAATTTTTTTCCAAATTACATTCTTCCGAAACTAATTTTTATATTAACGTTTGAAAGCTAGTTATATTTCAAAGCATCAGATTAATAGACATAATGAATTTATTATAAGGAAAAAATAAAGGTTTACATGAAAAATAATTATAGTGTAATCGATACATTTAATATCTTAAATAAATATGGATATCGCGTGATTTCTTGGCGTTCATGCTCTCTGTACATAAATGGAGTTCTTAATAAGATATTTCCTATTAATTAATCTATGCTGGAAGATTAGCGAAATATTATGATAAATTCGTTCCTATATGTGATGTATAGACACTTTTACACGGGTATAATATACTATAGCGGAAAGAAGATTAATTTAGCCAACTAATGGATCCTATCACTTTCGCTTTTCTAATCCATTATTATATATAAGGGAGCAGGGGATAAAAAAACACTTGATTTACAAAATATATAGGTTTGGAAGAACTCAAAGACTCTGAAAGGCATGATAATTAAAATGAATTTCACCGAATTCGAGTCCGTGAAAAAGTTTCGGAAAGTCCGGGGAAGTCTCGGTCACACTGCCACATACATGACGTAATTTTAATGAATCTTTGGTTAATTAGATGATGGCTTTAAAAAGCCTTTTCGTATCATATTGTTGCAAATGTTTGCTTATGTATAACACTGATGTGTATACATATGGCATTTGGTTGCTCGTTAGGATAACAAGTCCTTTAAAGTAAAAGCAAGATGAGAATTAAAATTAAGTAAAGATGATGTGTTGGCACATTATCGTTGACAAAAGCTCAGGGAGATTATACACAGTGTCAAGAAAATAACTGCATGTGCTTTACTTCGTCTTGGAATAAGAATAATACTATTAAGCTTCATGGCAATATGAAAAATAATAATGGAAAGTATTAAGTTTAAAATACACGTTTTTATAGAAGTGCACTTATGCTTTAATTATGTTTGTATGGTGGGTGTAATTATACAATTAATCTTCATTTATATTCTTAATTTTACAATTTGTTACACATAAACAATGTGAATTAAAAACGTTAAGTTTATGAAGAATTTTGGAGCATTGTTTATAATTGAATTTATATCTGCAAATACGTCACTGTTTATTATAATTTAAAGCAGTTTGCTTTCGTAAAAATATAAAATTTATTGGGGGTATATCCGTTTCGTGTACTTTTTGTAACAAAAAGGCAAAATGTTCACAATTTTAATTTTTAGCAAATGCTATATAAAATTACGTCATAATTTTAATATTTTTAAACAATTGAAGCATTTTTAAAATATTGATAACATTTATAGATCTATAATTTGGAAAGCATATAGATAATTGAATATTTCGTACAATATAAAATGTATTGGCACCGTATCCTTTATAAAAGTTCAGAACAAAAATACTAATTTTCATAAAATATCTTCAAATTTTTAATTTTAACCAAAGTTATGTAACATTTTTTCATCATTTTAATAATTTGAACAATTGAAGCTGTTTTAAATATTAATCCAAGCTTTAAAGTATTGAATATTGTGAATATTTATCTCGTGACTTATAAGTTACAATGCTTTAAATGTATCACATAGAATTCAATATTTCGTAAAAAAATATACAAATTTGAACTCAGAGCAAAAACACTTAACTTTCAGAAAATACTATTTTATAAATATTTTATAAACATGTGTATATTTATTTTACAATTATAATGTTTTGAAATTTATTTTTTAAATATTGCATGTCAATTCTTGTTAAAAATTCATACGAAGCTTTAAAGTAAATTGATAACCTCATAACCATGAAGTAAGTAGAAAAGCATATCAGTAACCTAGATGACAAGGAAACACCGTGTTATAAATACTTCTTTTTTCCGTGTTGTGACTTGTAGTGAAATCTGAAATAATTTCCCCAACATAAAACGACTGTCGTGCTGTTGTCCTAGATATTTTTTTTTCTGCCATTCGAAATGCCCCGAGGACAATCACACCAATCAATGGGGACGATATCGCCATGTACAGAAACATAACGCTCTTATAGTCGCCATATTGATTTTTTCATTCAGCTCCATGTATTAGGCGTAATGTCAAGAGAGAGAAAATCATAATAAATTCATTCTTCCACGAAGCAGCAGGATCCGATTTATTTCAGGAATTCAATTAATATTATACAAATTGCGTCGTCCAAATCAATTAATACACTTAGAGGGGAACCCTGAAATTTTGATACCGGATTGCACCAAACCTTACTTTAATCGAACTATTAAAATGTGTAACAAAGGAAATGATACGTGTGCGCTTACTCGCCTTCAAAACGATGCTAGCTTCTATACATTATGTGCCCATAAACATTTTGCCAAAAATGTCATAAATGTGAATTGTCGCGTTTATCTTCTTCAAGTGGATATACGTCAAGATTAGATGCCATTTACCCAATTATGACGTCTTATATCAACTGCATGGTTTAGAGCCGTATGGCGTAAGAGAGAGTGGCTTGTTATATATTAAAATCATTTTTTTAAAATAAATTTGCTAAGTTTATAGTTATACTTTTTGATTATTCTTCTTATATTGGTGAAATTTGAAAATCCTTTCTCCTTGTATTTTGCAGTTTTCAAGAAAGTTTCGTGAATTATGCTTATTACTTCTTTGAAATATTTGAAATGTTAAAAAAAATGATCATTATGTTTAATATGAATATGATTTATAAAAGTATATATCTAAATTTATGTAAAACGATTAGAAGGGGACGTGCAGTTTTATAACAACTATATATGGGGAATAATTTTCAAAAACCCTTATCTCCTAAAAAATACAATAGATTTATATATAAACTATTCTGATATTACTTTTGTTGATAGTCAGCTTTTTTCTTTCTTTAGATAATAATATAAACATGTTGTTAACCTTTTGTCACAGTTATTGCACCGTTTTGCCTTTCAGCAATTGTGCCTCTTGATATCCCACGAAATAGACAAACAAATAAAATCAAAATGTGTTTCCAAAAACAAACACAAATTAGCCAAAGAGTAACTTTGGTCTAATGGATTTATAAATCCTAGCTGATTCTAACCACATCGGCGTTCAGTTAGGATTAAATCCATTAATTGACCATTACTAATAAACTTGCAGTGTAGCCTAAATATCCCTAAAAGGTATATTTTAAAATGTGGTTTGTTTCGAAATAGTGTTTGGAATGGAAACAATCATTAATGCGTAATATTGTGGATTTCAAAATAGCGTGAATGGTGTATTTCAAACAAGCACTACAAATTGAAATTTCACTATAGTCAGCATTATAGCCTTTGTTTTGACCAGTTTACATAAGAGTATCGATTTCAAGGTCGTTTTGCATTTTGTACGAAACGTGATCTGGCTGCTTTTAAGCGGACCCCCCTGGGCCTCATTTGCATATTGACCATAGGGGGCGCTCGCTCGACGAAACGAGGTTTGTGTGTCTCCTAGGATCGTCTTTTCATCCGCTCGTATTTCATTTGATCAAAGATAGCGAAATTGGCTGGCGAACACGGGAATAAATGCACCGGAGCATCGTGTCGTTCACCCCGAATAGTAATAATAAAACTAAAGTATGCAGCCTGTTGGTGCTACTGAACTTGCCACGAATTTTTGCATTTTATCCTAATAAAAAAAAATAAGCGGGCATTTTCATCGTTTCCGTAATAACGAAGGTCGTCACATAGACGCAATTAGAGCGTGACTGTTTAGCCGCTGCCGAAATCTTAATTACAGACTCCACTTTGAATTAATGAAATTGACCACAAAAAATTGGTTGAAAATTTGCATTCAAAGGAGACTTACCGGTACTGGTTATACTAGAGAGACCACTCTGCAGATTTGGATGACAAGTTGACAACCCTTTTTAGACAACAGTAAAAGTTCAGAATTTGCATATGTATAGAATGCCTTTAGTCATGGTATAAGTACATAATGTATGTGCCCACACATAGGACAGTTCGGGGAATCTATATTCATTTCGCTGATTTTTAAAATGTGCATGTATATTTTAAAATCCTGCTGTTCGTACAAGTTTGATTTTGTTCTATATAATACAATTCAATACAATCTAATTCTATCTTTAAATAGACTTGTACGAGTTTTGAACAGCATTTTAAGGAATTTTGCACTGTTCATGGATGTATCCATCCCAATTACCCTATTTTCAAATTTAGATTAATACATTCAGTAATGCACTGACACGAGGTCTGCACCATGTAAACAAACAGGAAAAAACATTAAGCGTTGCCAGCTGAGGCTATTAATGATGTATACAACACAACTACATGTAGTAGGTCTTGTAGTGTTCCACTTCATGTTATATTGCAATATAATAGATGTGCATGTGGTATTGTATAGCAATAACATGTGGAGTTTAAAAAGCATACACTTGTAATCGTGTACTGTAATTCCAACACAAATATAGTTTAAAATGAAACCATGCATATTTTTTAAACATTCAATTTCTTGTTTAAAATTTCACTTGTAGTATTTAGCAAAACTGCCATTGTATTCTATCTAAATAGTTTTAAACATTGTTTCATAATGTTCTATCTAGGATTTTTCAACACTGTAGGACATTTCAACAAAGGCTCCTGATATTTTAAACATTCAAAATACTATATAATGTGCTTTATGTTCTTGATTGCAGACATCTCTTGAACACTGACCACCTCTTGTTTCTACGTGGTACTTGTCGCCATTTTGGCGGTGACAAAACACGTTTTTCCAAACCAAGATGAACTTAGCTTTTGATTATTCAAAATTATTCATCAGTAAGTAACCTAATAATAATAACAATACATCTAAATCTAACATCTGGTCTTAATGGGAGCACGAGTTCTCTGACCCCTCCCGAAGTGATGAGGGGGAAACGAGCTTCCAAAAAAACCATTGTCTGGAACGATGTGATGGAAGGCTTAAACATGGGTGCACCATGGCCAGTTAAAATTTATCTGGATTAAAGCAAGCATTAGAAAGCGATTTCGAAGGCCGTTTGTGTCGAAAAACGCATTGATTGTCGATTAAATTTAACATAGTGTGTCGAAATAGACGTTAATCAGCCCTAACAAATCCTCCGCTTAAACTTGTGCCCATTTTAACCCTTTTTTCTTATTACCCTCGTTTCATTTACACCGTGTCATTACGTAAAGGACGATGCAACCTTGTAACCCAAATGCGTGGACTCATTTTCGCTTTGGTTTTTTTATTATTATTACATTTTTTTTTCAATTATTATTATCATCGATTTAATAATGTGCAATTTCATTTCGATTTTCACATTGCGAAAGCCATGTTTACTATTATTAAATTACGTACCATATTGAAAAATAACAAACGCGTGTATTTTATTGAATAATTTTTCGGTTAATGGGACTAGCCACATAATCGAATCTCATGTTCACAGGCTAACATACAAGCATGGATGTTGTATACAAAAAATATTTGTAAGTAGGCCTATACATACTATGCAGTGTATTATTTGTATTTACCCTATAATGTATAAAAGTTAAGATTAAAAAAATATATAATTAATGTAAAATATATGTTCACTAAGAAGATATTCACTAGTAGTGTAAGAACATAAATGTCGATTTCCGCTTCATAAAAAAAAACTGGATCACTATGTATATATGTATAGTAAATGTGTCCACTTTCACAGGACATATGGCAAATGGGCCACTGATGAAGTCTGGACTCCTTAAACTTTAAAATTTGTAAAATGCAATTCAAATAATTTGTATTTACATTGAAACTCTAATTTGTGCCAACTGGTTGAGTGGCATTTAATCTAGCACGTTTTTCTGATTTCAGTACATTGTATTTTTCGGTTGACCCTCGTGGCGTGACCATTAATTCAAATGGGAAGCGTCATTTAGCGTATCAACAACCCTTCTCGTTTCATCATTTCAAGCTATAAAACCACCATTGAAAAAGCCATATTGAGGGAGAAATAGTGGGACTGTGTACTATGCATTGGGGGAGACTGGGAAAGTAAGGATCTTTAGTAGGGGCGCTCACTTAGGGGAGGTTCCATGCAGCTAAATCCTTGCCATCAGTTAAAGGAGCGTAGGTTTGTCGTTATATTAGTATTGGAGTCCACTAACGAAAGGTTCGTGGATTTTACAGGGGAATTTTAATGGCGAAAGTGAGTCATGACGACCGCCATCTTGGTTCTTAAATCCTAACCTAATAAGGAAGACAATGGCGGTGTTTCTTCAGGGCTTCAAGAGCTGAAATATTGCTATTTGTAACCTGGCTTGTAAATATTGCTAGCGAAAACCTGAATAGTTTTATTCGCAACACCATTGTGCAATCAAAAGTCGCTAATAAACAACGCCATTTTTTTTTTTTTTTTCGAATCGTATTTAGAGCAGTATTATTTATTGGAAACTAGGAGTTTCATTATCAACGCCCTCTGTTATCAGATTATCCCATCGTTTATTTTTCTCCTTCCGGCTCAGATTAAATGCCTTTATCAATTTTGATTTTGTCAGTCATAGAGGGCGCTGGAATGTACATATGTAGACAGAGCTATTAGTGAAAATTCTAGAGAAATTTCTAGAAATTCAACAGTGAAATATTTCGTGGACATTTCCATAAAAGTTTACAGAACATATTTGATGCTAATTTTTAAGTCGAAAAACATTTAAACAGCTTGCGATATTTTGAGCAAATGTGTATTCCGGATAATCGATCCACATTAGAAAACATGAAATCTTATGGCGGTTTGTCTAGCAGCTTCCGGATCTTATTTGGCCCCATTATCCTAAATGCACTTTATGTAAAAATGCAGTATTGAACAATGTGGCTAAACATTGGTGTTTTATTTACTTGGTCATATCCACCTACTGTAAATGTTTTTATACTGTAATAACAACCCAAATTCAAGTAGGCCTAACTATGAGTTTGTATAGCCTCCAATCTGGTCAAACATCTTATTAAATATCGGTCGGCCTCGGCCTGCAGGGATTTTTACGATGAACGGACAATTTATATTGCACAAGTATATTTATTATTCTGGTATAGGTTTAAGGGGGTGACTGGACAAAGGGAGAAGATAAGGGTCAACGGTGAGGGTGAAGGCATGGTGCGAAGGTCGCCTGTTGGGGAAATCTGCTTTAAAATTTACCAAAATGGGATTTTTAGGTAGTTGTTGAAAGATTTGTCAGTACTATTCATTGTTCTCGGATTTTTTTCTAAATTGGTTACAGTTTACACAAGTTTGGGCCTGGTGCAACAAGCCAAGGAAAAATCATATTACATTGAAGAAGTTCTTTTTGAAGGGTAAAAGTACTCAAATGTACTCTTGAGAAAACAGTGAAAATATCTTTATAGAAAATACTAGTTTCGGGTTACTTCAGGATCAAGTTTAGTTTAACTTTCAGTTGGCAATATATTAAACTCTGTTTTTAGCGTAATCGCTAATCGACTTTCAAGCCAGGCTTCATTTCAGTTTGCACTAATCTGTGCTCAAAGCAAGTAGTTCATAAATGTAACCCGGTGTATTGTTTTGCTGTTTATTAGATATATAAAAGCCAACAGCTTAAATTAATTGAAAACAGACTGACAAAAAGATTATCAACGTATCCAATGTTGAATCTGTCCTTTGGTTTGACCAGCAAATAACATTTGCATGGGGAGCGGATATGACGTGGGCTTCTCTTGTAAGGTTTGACGCCACTTCCGGTACTGCGCCAAAAGCGAAAATAAATTACCAGGTTTTTGTTGGTTGAAAACGTAGAACAGTAATTATAACCGTGAATTTGTAGCATTGCATTTATCATGTTCATATGGTGGCCAATGGGCATGGTTATATAATTACATTAATTTCCATTTAAATAAAATGTATAATAAACATCTGACCAGTCATTAATTACTTAACCCTTTGTCTAATTATCCACCTAAATTTCGTTGCGTTACTTGGTTTTGGCAGGTTTCGAGGCGCAATGATCCATATTTAACAATTAACTTAATCCAAACACGTTGATTGGATTTTTAATTATTGATCATAGCGCCTGGAATCCTACCAAAATCAAATAATGCAGCGAAATTTAGGTGGTAACTTTGACAGGTTTTATCTGGGAGATTAATTGTAATAATTAAATATTTTAAGCAATTACCATCTAAACAAAATTCACAAAGTAAAGTTTTAGCCCTAAATGTACATTATTTTTATATAACATTTATAAACTTGCTCTACATTTTATCAGTTTCATTTATTACATTTTTATATTTTGATCATATTTTCAAGTATATTCTCTAGCATATAATTGGGGCACAAGTTTAGCAACGGCTGTGAAATGGAAAGGAGCGGCTAAGAATCGGCTTTCACGGCGGTATAGCGGCTTACGGGAACTTTTCATAAAGTACTAGTCCTGTGTGTACAAGATGGCCACCAATGAAATTTTCATCGACTTTTGGGATTCAAAAGGCAATTTCCTTGCCATTTGAAACCTAAACTCTTCCATATATAACCTCACTGATGGATCGAGGACTATTTTCATGTTTCCAACAATTAGGAAGAACAATTCTAAACTTAGCAACTTAGCAACATCAGTATGGAACATTCGTGAGCAGTCTCCCGCTGTCTCCTCATTAGTTGAATTTACCTCGACTAACCGTTGTGATCGATGCATCAACTGTTGACCTAGTTTGTATCAACTGTTGATGCAAACCAGCGTTCGCCGTCCAGATGAAGTTGACGAAATGCGAATCGATATTTCGTTTGTTTTTGGCTTTTATTTTTTTTTCCACATTTGTTTCCAGCTGGCAACTGAGTGGCTTCCCTAGAGTCCCTTTTTTTTGGAGATTCACTGACACTTGATTGAATCCGTGGAAACGAGGGATCAGCTGGTCCGCACGAGCTAACAACACCTCTTCCCCGCCAGGGGGCGGCAGTTAAGCCCCATGCATATTAATTAAGAGGTAAAAAAACAAGGTCTTGTAAATGGTGGGGGTCTGATGACGCGTTGCACCAAAACGTGCTAATGGGGAGAAGGTGTTTCTGGGGGATTGTTAAGTAAACTAACCGTCAATTATCTCACCTGAGCAACCCATTAAGGACCACCCAAGTGCCAAATAATAGGTACTCGTGGTCGTGGAGGGCACTCAGAGCCGCAGGAGGGCGCTGCCACGCACTTGCTTCCTTCCGGTCCAATATTGCCCTGTTTTGATGGCTAAATGCCCGATCTACACAGGTATATATGCAGGGTTGTTCATCAATTTTATGCCTAGATCGGTGTGCTGTGAACTTAAAAAAATTTCAAACACTGGAGTTGAGATCCACGTTCTTCTCAATTGGAACTTCCGGTTGCGAGGCCCCGCCTTCAATGAGTCTATCTTGACTTGATCGTGAAACGGCGATGCACTGAAACCACGTTAGGTGTCGCTGCGGTCGTTGGCAAACCTGCATGCTGCGAAATGGGTGTTTTTCCGCGAGAAAAGTGAGTGTCCTCGTATAGTTGTCGCCATGACAACGGGTGGCGTAGGTGGCGTTATTACGAACCCCGAGATGAAATGATTTACTCGGCGACAAATTAAGCCACAAAATGTCATTCCAGAAATACGTCGACAACCGAAGCCCTGCCTCGTTAAAGATATATTCCAGCGACGAAAAAGGGAAATAGGCGACGACTGGCGTCGCCATTGTTACATGTCAATCCGAAAAAATGATAAATTCAAATGGTTTTGTTATTAACGTTAGACAGTATACAGGTTGGAACGAAAATTACACCATGTCGTGCAATTTCTATGTTTATGTTGCTCTGGTTTGCATTAAATTATGTTGAGATTTACTCCTATTACGATTTTAAAATGTTGTATAAAACTGTGGAATGTATGAACCATGACATGTAGTCATGGAATGTATTCGTGTACATACATAATACATTCTATCCAAGTCCTGTTTATTTATTATTTATTAGTTATTAACTGCGACTAATAAATAAACGCGACAAGCATCCAAAAAAAGATTCTTCTTGTTTACTTATTGACATGTCACCTGGAAGTAAACAAATAAGAAGAAGCAAAATTTGAATTTTCTGCACGAAATACGAATTTTATGTAAGTACGAAATAATTAAAGTGCATAGATTTATAAATTATACCGGTTAAAGTAGTATACAAATATAAACTACAAAATGTGTTTTTATTGTTAATTCTGTAATCCTATAAATCTGGTATTTTTGGGATTATATGCAATTGTGTCATGGTGAAACATATTTCTGATTCACACATATTAATCACATTGCAATGTGGGTGGAGACCATGACTTTCAATTTGCTGATATACTATCGATATGATGCAAAAATTACAAATGTTGCTTTATATAAGTTTGTTTTAATTTTAAAATACTTAAATGTTTGATTTAATCCCTGTAGGGATTAAATCAACTTTTTGAAATATTGGAAAATTCACAGAATAAGTATACTTTTTCTGTGAATTTTCCAATATTTTTCCAAAAAGTTTCCATATGTACATGTCCCTAATGAATGTTTAAACGTCTTTTTCTATATAGTCTACTATAATTATTCATTTAAACATTGAAAATAATTATTTTCGCAGGGATAAATGTTTTAAATTTAGTGTTGAATCAAATTCTTATCGCAGCGTATATTAAAGCTGATAAATTGAGAAACCGCTAGGTTGCGTCCGATAAAAAACAAGATAACAAGGGGGTTTGATAAGGCCATCGATCTCTCTGAACTCCATTATTGCCATCACTATTTCCGGAATTGCTAGTCTATCAATTTCAATTGGAAAACGTAGGAATTTGGGCAAATTTATCGAAGCGTTCCAAAAACTTTCACCCAAAATGGGTGGTGGGAAGTTAAGTAGAAAAAAACAGGGTTATTGAGTAAAAACGAAAAATGAGTGGCCAGGGAATATGCCTGAAACCCCTTATTCTTTTTTTTTTTAATCACGTCTGTAGGATTGTGTCCTCCTCCCAAAAACATATTGGCTCTCTTAAATAGGTTATTCAGCCTTGAGCAGAAATTTCCAACAAGTTTTTTAAAAAGGTGACAGGAACAACAATTGGCAAGGCCATTGTCTAACCCTGCGTTTTGTTAGAAATGTTAAAGGACTACCATTTCACGTCCAAAGCAACACGTACAAGTAAGTATTGTTTACCAGAAAGAAAAAAATGAAATTGTACATTAGTGCAGTCGTCGTCCCATTAGCCGGAATGCATTATATTATATATTATTTCTTCTGACGAAAATTAGAAATTATCGAACTTTATTACACCTATCCTAAATTTGTTCAAGTGGTCCTAATACGTGGCTGGTGATGATACCCAGTAGTCCTATTATCCGAAATGCATGGTATCATATTTTTGAAAAATCGAGGTTAAAATAACTGTAAACGGTAAATTCCACCTCGCTAAAAGATAAAAAAATCAGGACGTTGAGAAGGGTCTAATATGAAATTATGAAAAATGTTATAATTGGCAAAAATTTTGATAAGGAAATGAGGTTACCTCAATTGTGTTTTCGGGGCAGGAGCTTCGAAAGAGTTGCGTGCTCGCAAATTTGCGATTTTACACAAAACGGGTTCTCAAATATGATCATTTCGAAAAATTATGTCATCGAATTTTATTTTTGGTATAGATAAAATGTTTCAAGACACGTTGGTTATCCAAGGTTATCGTAGTGCTTTTATTAAGGGTTGGCTTAAGGCCGAATTAATAATCAATAAAGATTATACTCGGTGTGCTAGGTATAACAAGAATATACACTTGGATGCTTACATATCTGTGACACACAATTTACGTGTCTTATAACCTCGTATTACTAATTATCACCAAATGGTTGATTTGGTTTGCAAGTCCGTTCAAGATTACAGTAATCACAATTTCTACAACACGTAGCGTCCCTGGTGGAAAAAATATACATGTCTTATAATATATTGCATATATGCCATACATGTCCCTACATCTCAATATTGATGCCATGGGCATATATATATCACCATTTATGGCTATACATGCTTTCAAACGTATATGGAATATACCGATCAATATGAAATCTGCTTAAATATTAAAAAATTCAGAGTAATATGATAGAAAAGGACAAAAGTTTTGTTAATACCATCATCGTACAGTATATATTGCCAAGTACAGAGCATAGCTAACAGAAACAGTTTCTGCGAACCTATTTGTCGAAACGTGTTTTCATGAACATGTTTCAAGAAATAGGTTTGCCCAAACATAGTGTTCCGATCAAAAAAGCGTTTAAAATGTTTGCTGGTCACGGCGCTTAAGATGTGTATATTATGTCCAAAAGCATTTTTCCTTTGATCCAGACCACCTTTTGAACAAACACAGAAATGGGTTATGAAAACACGCTTTTTTCACAAAACGTTTGCAGAAACCACTGGACTGAAAACTGGTGAGCAAACTTATCGCAAACATGTTTCCGAAACCATGTTTTTGTTTCGTGCTTGCTCTGATTTGTGCTCGACATAATATTGTGATATTCTAATTGTTGGCATGTCGTTATGTTGCATTTAAATAATACAGCCAACCCTTTAATGACCTATGTCAAACATGCCTCATTTTACACCGATTCAAAGCTTAATAATCTAAGTCGATTAAATACCCTGTTTAAATCCAATTGAAGCTCTTTTTTTCGTAATGGGCAGTCAAACTAAACGGGTCATTAGATTCAGTGAAGGCTAATCGCGGTTCAAAACCTATTCGGACGGTCATTAAAATTAATTTCCTTTGGTGAAACCAGTCAGATGAGTATCGCATTTGACCAGCATGTTGTCCCCTCGTTTTTCGGTACTGTGTGCCGCCATTACCATCTCACCCTTATTCCCTGCATTTTCATTGGCAGGAACGAGCTTACTGTCACTAGTTGTAAAATGAAATAAGGCACAAAAAAAGGTATAAAAGCAGCGTTAACAAAAGCCCCCCAAAAAGCGAACATGTGCAATAGGGGAACAATCAAATATCATAAAAGAAGTCTGCAAGTGCGTTTATGGACGCTGGGGTAAAACTCACAGAGGAGAGAAAAACATAACACTAAGGGCAATATCGGATAAAAAAAATCAATAATTTTAACAATTATTTCTTAGAAAGGAGTCAAGCACGCTGTACTTGTGCCTTGAAATACAGTGCTTTGAAAAGTATCCATAAAAAGGGCAGGTTAATTCTTATTAATTGCAATAAACGCTTAGGCAAATGGGGATTATTACGCACATTGAAGTACGGATGGTTTTTTATGAAAATACAAAGAAAAGGGTAGTATTACGAATCTTTATCAGATTAGGTGATACTGTAATTTATATTTCAGATAAAATTTATTTTTGAGAACATCACCAATATCGTATTTTTTTTTTGCATTGCTGGAATTACAAACGCATGAATTTTGTTTAAAATTTGATACAAATCTCATTCTGCTTACCAAAAAAATCAATTTTGGGATGTCAAGCATTTAAGATAGGAACGTTGTGGTGTAATGGATTGTTATTGATATAATATTAATGTTTTATAAAAATATGGCACAAACAAAATTGTTTGAATTTAAGTAAAAAAATTAGGTGAATTTAAATTTTGAATTATTTTATAAAATATGACTAGAATTGTTAACCATTAAAATGGAATATAAAACTATTATAAAATATAAAATTAACGAACTAGTAGTATATGTGCTTTTAGATCAGATAATTTCAGAATGGTGAAGATAGTGTTAGATAAAAAGAAAAATTTGGTGATATAATAAATGTGTTTGCATTTTGTCAAACTAACATTGGACAAAAATGTAGTGATTCATATGATAAACATTTATATAACGACTAAATTAATTTACACATCAATATGCAAAAATGCAGAAATGTTATTTTTAACAAAAACTTACTCTTTATATTCAAAATTGTAATTTTTAAATTTTCTTACAATTTGCGAAAATGTTAGAAATGATGGAAAATAAGTTTAGCTACCAGGTTTGTATGCGGTTTAGTTTCCAGCAAATTAAATAGGCCAACTAATACAAATTTAATTTTAAAAAATTATAACAATAGGAAGTTATATCCCATAAATTTAGTTAAAAATAAAAACAAAATGCTCTGGAGTTTTTATTGGAGTAAAAGTTTTCTGAAATTTAAACAGGAAAAATAGTGAATGCGACCTCAAGGCCTTATTCAGTATTTCAGAGTGAAAGCGAGAGGTAATTCACCTTTAATACATTTTGTAAAATAAAAATATGATATAAAAACAAGAAAATGAACAAATTCGAATAAGCCTTATCAAGAGCTCATTACTCCTCCTTTTTGAAAATACAAAACACAACTGCGTCGCAGTAAATAATTTCAAATTTTATTGAAAACTTGTTTTTCGTGTTCTTGTTTTCATTAGTGTATTGTTAAACATGATGTGGGAATTGTGTTTTCCGCATTTCTTGAAAAAAATTAGTTAAGAGCTACGTTCAGCGCCACCTGGTAGCGTATGAGATCTTAGCATGGATATTACAAAAAATGCCATGTTTGATGCTATGTACTGGATTAAGGTTAATATATTACTTTTTAAATATGTAAATTTTAAAGTTAACTAGAACGTAGAAGTCAACATTCATTTTATGGATTATTGTTTTTACCATGCGCATGTTGTACATTAAGTAAACGTATTGAAACTCTAGGGAGAATATGTTCTGTAAAACAGTAATATAACGAAATAAAATTTGGATAAATACGGAAATTTAAATGGTCTCATATATTTAATAAGTTTTAAAAAACCGTTTAAACGCATTTTAAACTTATAAATCTGAAAACAAAGAAATATAAATCTATTTTATGTGTAAATTCGTTAGTAAATTTCGTTACCATGTTTTCTAAAAGAAAGTAATTTGCTTCTTTGAAAACTGTCATTAAAATGTGTTTGCCGAGTATAAAATAGCTTGTTTGTGAAATTATTTTCTCAATTATTTTACACAAAGCTCAATTGATGGTTATTATTAAAATTTGTACACCGTAAATTGTGTGCAGGCTTCCTATAAGTGGTGCATTTCAAGATTAGCTTAGAGGTTTTTGGTGAAATTGTGACTATAGAGATATGTTCATGAGCATTTCGTGATATTTTCATACATTAACATTTTAAGAAAAAGAAAAAAAATTGAGGGAATCTGTCCAACTTGATTCTTTATGATAATTGAAAGCCTGCCTACCGCTTTTGTTATTCGTTTGTTGACCCCAAAAAACAACTGCTATCACCTGTTTTCGTAGGATATTCTCAAACCAACTCCCTTACCACAACCTGAAATTATACTTGTATATACTTGAGTCTGATCGGGCTCAAGTTCGACATTCTTAAAGTGCTTCTAAACTATTAAAAGAACATGTGAAATTTGTATACTGTTGGCTTATTTTATAAAATGCTCATTTATTACTCTTACAGAATTTGTTCTTGCTTTATTCAAGAAATATTGTATAAATTAATTTATAAATTTTAATTCGTACATACATGTATGTAATGGAGTCGTATATACGATTTACATTAAGATTATATGTATATGTGGAATTCTATTTATGAACATATCAGAAATTGGGCATATGTGGACATATCAGAATTTTCTTTGCTAGAAATTTGAAAAGATTTTTTTTTACATATTGATACATTGATACATTTCGTCAAAAGTTTTTAGTTTATAATTTAATATGATTCTCCCTTCTCTTAACACGCATTTTTTAACTATATTTTATCTGTTCGTTATAAGTACAGATGTTGTGTAAATTTGCCATCAATCTTTGGCCACTAATCCTTAAATTTTATAAGTATTTACTCGAAATTCAGCTGTTTGTCATTGTGTTTTACATATGCATATGTCGTAATCATAAGAATTTAATCCACATTTTGATGAAATGTGTTTGTTAAGCTTTCCTTTGCATATCGCACTTTCTTTTTATTTGCTTAGCAATGAGTTGAAGCAAGCCTGAATTGAAATTTATTTTCATTTTTCCCAGCGATTTATTTGTTTTTCAGAAGCAAATGGTGCAGAAACTTACGCCACGAAATAAAAAGTAAATATTATTTGCTCGAAAGATTTGCAGTGAAAAACTTATTTACATTTGTGTACTCGTTCGCCTAAATGCTTATCTGGCTCGATGAAAGTATTAACTTTTTTTCAATGGGTTTCACATACACGTCAAAGTCAAGTTTTCTAAATATATGAGAATAAGAAATGTCGTCTTATTCCATACAAAAATGTCAACTTCATATCTAGTAAATTTTCTTGTTTCTTCTCCCTTACAAATTGACAAAACAGCGTGCAATAAATCATAAAAAATATCTTAGATTTTGAAAAAAACATGAAAATAAAAATAACAGATTTTGCTACATCTTTATACAGGGTGTGCAAACAATTTTGTAACAGCTGATCTAATGTTACTGATACTTGTAAATAACGTGTAACATTAATGTTAGAAAATTAATAACCTACATTGTTGTATATTTTCCTCACCCGCATTTGAAACATCTCATGGTGAATAAGGGTCTTCGACATGTAATGTATATGTGGGATGAAATTAGCGGAACACCCTGTATCTCGTAGGCTAGGTGAAAAATTACAGAAATAGTATTGAGGGGAAAATTTAGGTGTTAACAATATACTGGTTTTGCTGAACTCTAAAAATGTCATATGACAATGGAACAATATATGACCTAGTCTTGGTCTTCGTTATTAGGGCAGGATTGCTTTTTTTGGACAAAAATCAGTAAACGAATTTATATTTACACGCCCTATATTTAATGGTTCAAGAGATAAAATTATATTTTTATATTTTGAGTTATTCCTGTTATGTTATTTGTACAGTATTTAAGTTTTTTGTAAACTTTAAAAAACGGACTATTTGCTTGTCAAAACTTGTATGTGCCCAGGTGGAAAAATTATACATGGCTCTATATAGTACATGAAGGTACATGTATGGACATATCAGAAATAATGTCAAACATCAACGTACTATAATGCCAGCATATCCACGATTGTAATTCAATATAGTGTTTTCATTTTTCTATATTATGCGTGTATGTTCTACATAATATATTATAATACTTGCATGTTTTGCGAAATTTGGCTGTTTTATTATTTAGGGCTGTGCATCTAATAAATGATATTTTTTCTCCTCTGTTTGTTTAGTAAACATTTATTTGATGTATGCCACATGATCTCCCATTTCTAATCTCCTGATTCATTTCTTAAAACACATTTTTTATTGCTGTTTATATTATGTCTTATAATTGCATGCTAGCGTTAAATTAATCGATAAATCCATGCGGAATTTTAGCCTTGCTGTTGGATAAAAGACTTGCATTTATTTACATGATACAAAACCTTTAAAAGTAGGGAAATTTAATGGCGATAATCTTCTAATTCATAAAAGGCTAATTTTTAATGATGAATTTTCGCGATTTTAAGTACTGGTGTTGTCACATCAAGTATTGTTAAGTTCTTATCAAATCGGGCATTTATGCAAATTGGTCAGGTGTAACTCTTTATTTCCATATATGCTCATGTTAGAAATTGGATATATGGCAAGTTTAAACGTGTCTGGAAATGTATTCGCATGTTTGAACATGTATAGAAATATCATATATGAGACATAATGTCATATATGACTCTACATATAATTTTTCCACCCTGGGTCATACAGTAAATAAGACATTTATGATAATATACTATATGTATATTTATTTGACCCATTTGGGGTGATTCATAGTCCACTATCTTATAGTTTAGACTCCCTTATAAACGAAATATTTGAACTTAAATAGTTATATATGATCCATTGTTCGTTCAAAAAACGTGGCTTTGCGATAAATGGTAAAACACTGGCCAAGCAATGAGGATGCTCCATTAAACAACAACAACAACAACAACCGAAAATCTTTATCAGTATTCCTGGGAAAAAAAACCACGTATCGGTGCAATGACCCTGCCCTGTTTCGCGGATTCTACCCTGATTTCTGGCTACGTGCAACCTAGACACATGATGATCAACAGGCTCCTCTGATTCTCGTATACTATTTCGCAAATTAGCACCAGACCTGTATTGAGATATATTAGATTAGGGTTTGGCGACGGAAAATTATCATCAGCAAACGGCATATGTTAAATCTTTTTTAAATGTGTCTTGCACCTTATTCCCTAAGGGAAAACCAGCCAGTTTTGGAAAGGGTCCAGCAACCACTTTGGGGGTCACATTTAAAATAACTTACTTTGTGAAGACCAACCAGGTGTTCTAACCCATCAACAATGAATTTCGAACACCTTTTTAGATTTTTCAATAATAATGACAAATCAAGGCAAACCTTATTGAATAATTTGCCTTAACCTCGCAGTCTTAGTACGCTTGCTGTTTAAAAGATGACACAATATAGCGACATTTTTTCTAAAAATCTTATCAAAATTTAATTAGAATAGCTTAATTTTATTGATTTCTGGTGGTTGAAGTTTATTATTTTTATTATTACTAGCATTTTATTCATTTTTTTTTGTAAGTGGCGCCCAATAGACTTGTAATCCTTTAAGTGGATTTTCTATTTTCATAAAGTGCATCAGAAATTTGATAAACATTTCTGGTTTCTATCAACTAAGTGATAGGCCTGCGTGTCTTACAGCTTCTCTTCTGGTGAAAAACGAGAAAATTTTAAATTTAATTTTAAGGGATTGGCCTAGCACAATTTTTTTTTCTTCTCCAAAGTGTACTGCATTACTTAGTTATAATACAGATATTTATACAGTAGTTTATAGTTATATTATCGTAATAAATGGTTTTGGAAAAATATAATTAGTTCATACTTAATACCTAACAAGTGTCATTGGACAACTCATGAACAGCTATCATTTGCCTACTTTTAATTTTAATTTAAGCTTTTAAATATTAATTTCAAATTATTAACTGATCTCCATGTAGGGACTTTGAATGCCCTTTTGTATAAAAAACTAGATGATTTAGTGCAGTTGGTAAAGTTCTTAGTCATACAAGTATGTATATATTATCCAATAACAAATTATGAAAATTGAAAATGGTTGCATTAAATAAGAATGTGTCTCAATATACATTTACATGAATGTTTAAATATAGCAATGGATTCTGGTATACATCTGTACAGGAGAATGTCGTCCTAAATAAACGGTTGTCCCGATTAGTTTTATGTGCAGAAAAAAGATTTAAGACCCTTTCTAATCATCTTATATATTCTAAATGTGTTTAAATTATTTACATAATTTGAAAACTGCGAATGGTCTACATAAAAGTCATTAGCTTTTTTCCCCTTCTCCATTTAATACTTAATTATTAATTTCGCCTAATTATTCTCGTTTCTTCCTAAGTTAATCAACTTTTCATTCAGGTCGAATGGAATGGCCCGTGTGCTAAATAGAGCCTGATGATTTCAGTCAAGGGTAAATAACAGATTTGCAAACGAAGACGCGTTAATCCGCTGCAGAATTTCAAAGAAAAACTGAATGGAAAACTTGGCCGCCATTGCTCACCAACAAAATCGATATGGGTAATAAATTCACGGTAACCGTGATTATTTCGCACAAAAAAGTACAATGTCACAGCCATGTATATTTGGAATCCAGTTTTCCGTTTAACCCTTTTTCAGTTTTATACTTCCTTATCCGTTTTGTAAATAACAACTTAACTGATTATAAATATATGTGTTGAACTTTCGTTTTATTTTCCGATAATCATCGAGCTTGGCGCTGATATCACCGAAAAAGTGAATCAAATGTCACGTCATGTTAGAAAAATACCGAATTATTATTATACATAGCTATTGTCGTTTTTTTTATTATTATTGGCAGCTGCATTTGCATAGTCTTTTGTTAGCTGTCGTTTTAGTACTATCGGATGTTAGGCTTATTTTATCCGCATATTTGTCCTGTCCCTGTGTCCTGGTGCTATTTTTTTTACGAAGGCAGGTGAAATTAAGTAAAACTTGTTTCTAGACCCTGATAAACAAAGTATGTTTTCAGGGTTAACCGCCATCTTGAAATTTTGGATTTTGGGGACAAAGTGCACGTAACTGCTAAATAGAAATTGCTGAATTTTGTTTTAGAAGTAAGTCATGAACGATGATTATATCCGAAATTTGCTCAATAATTAATTTCAGTGCTTTGAAATAAGGAATTTTGCTTTCAATCTTAGAAAAAAATGTTTTCTAAGAAATTCTAGTTCGGTGAAATTGCTGGAACATTTATCATTTTTATATTCGTTTGTTTACACCCTTTGTTTTTTAATTTAGTTTCTCGCAAACATTTCGTTGTTTTTTGTGATTTGGCACTGAAAAAGCAGCGTGAATTTCATGTGAAAATCACATTCCTGATAGTAATAATCATATATATATATAGTAATCCAGCTGAAGTGTTTTTGTGACATACATACCGAACCAAGTAACACTAATAGTCTAATACTAACCTAAATGTTCGTTGGTCGAAATACGAGAAAGGGTTGAAGAAACATTTTCGCTGTCTATCCGAACGAAGGAGGACGCTGTTACAGGATTTATATCCTAAAAAGTAACAAAAGATTTAATTAAATTGGTGACCTCCTTTCTAACTACTATTAGGTCATTGCTACAGCCTTTTTAGACTCATTGCACTGTGGTGGGTTGTACTAAAACGAAAGTTTATCATTGTAAAAACATGACAAGAAAATATGTATACAGTATACTTAAAATTCAAAGAAAAATTGAATGTTTATCAATTGCCAAAATAGTCACTCTTTCGAAATTGATTTTTATCGTTAAACTTTTTGTAAATTCCAGATAATGAGGAACTTAATTTAACGTGGTTTTAATATGCAGCAGATTCAATTGATAGTTATTTAAACATTCAGGTCCTAATAAGTGGTTGGTTCACTTTTAACATCTTGTTTTTAACCCCCAAAAATTGTAAATTTCTTTAAGATTTTTCCCACATTTTTAAATTTTATCATCCAATTTTAACACACAAATTTTAGTATTTACTTTTCATTCTCGTAAGAATTTCCCTGTTAAAGATGCGTCATTTCCAAATTTCTAAATTGAAAATATTGTAACAATGCATTTGTTCTCTGAAACATGGAAATTCGCTTTCCAATTTGATAAGGATATCACCATTTAATCTACAATGTTACACCTCATATTGATTAGGTGAAGTAAATTGATGTGGATGTATCTATCATCTTTATGCTTATAAAAGAATCATTATTATACGGTTAGTTGAACCAAATCCATTTAATTCTTAGTCATTAAATTACATTATATTAATATTATCAATTGCAGAGTTTTTAAACATGTTATCTAACTTTGGATAAAATTTCATCGTATGATCTGTAAACTGTTTACTGACAAGTTCATAACAAGGCGTCGCAATTATTTTCGATTTCAGTTTTGCCTCTGACATTCACAACAGATATTAATTGCACTTCAAGTAAATTTGTGACAAATTTAATTTCGCGAATTATTCGGTCACACCTTCTTATCAGTTCCTTGTAATCTAAGCCAATCAGAAATCGTTGTCTACATCATACACGGAAAAAAATCATTCTAAAACCAAATAAGGATGTACCTTCCATTACTCTTAATCTACACGAAACGTAATTGTGATAAATGAGAATTTTTTCCATATCTGATATCGCATTTTATTATTAAAAATTCCAATATCGAGAAACTAAACAGGACATCATTTACGGTTTATGTACATCCAATTCTGTTTATAGAAAATGTGGGATTGGTGCTATTATCCGGATTGTATACTATAGAATAATGTGTATACAATGTAATCCTGGTATAGTAAACAAACATGATTTTTTTTAGAAATTTAACTCAAAAACTAATGCTCACCATTAGAAAAATTCAACATAAAGAAGTGTTATAGAGAGAAAACAAAATTTTATGTATTTCAAAATCTGACCTATAAACTAACGTGAATTTGTTTGCATGATTTCAATATTATTACGGCAATAAACAATGAGGGGAAAAAATAATAATTACATCAGGATGGCAGTAGGTGTCGACGTAGCGACAAAATGATTGCAACACGTACGTTATGTAAATATGTTAGTGTGTTTTTTTCCATGCTCCTTATTTGGGTCGCTTACTCTTTAATTTGCATATTTGCGAAATAATGTACAAAATTTGAGAACTAGAACTACGTATATAATGAAATCCAAAGCTTAAGTCATTCCTGTTAATTGAAGTCTTTGGCCATACTGTTTCGCCATCACACGTAAACATGTACATAATGTGTATGGGCAAATGTATGTTTTCAGACATACAGTATAAGGACAATAGCATTTATTGATTATTGAGATATATATATGAGACATAATACATGTATTTCTCCCGGGTGGAAACTATATCGTATATATGTACATGTACTCCAGGAGATAATATAGAAATATGCAAAATATGGTTTATAAAAAAGTTATATCCGTAATAGGGACTGAGAGCCCTAACGGTAACAGTATACACTGCTAAATATCGACACATTAGCAATTGGAAACATGGACATATTTTCGTACAAGACATTATGGATCTATGTCATTTTTTCACCTTGTTCGTCACCAGCTCATTAGCTTCTGCATTTCTTATTTTTATAATAAAACCATGAGTATTTTATTAAGATTGTTGTTTAAGACTTAGATAAGATGCTTCTTCTGGTTTTATGAAGCGCATAAAGCGCAATTATCCAATTTGCTCGAATTTCGTTTTTTCCTTTTGGGAGATGAGTAATTTTTGGAAAATTCTTAATTTAATGTAAGTTTAGCAGAACGTTAGCATTCTGTTGTTCTATCATAAACCGAGATAAAACCAAAATGGTTTCTGCTGATAACGCTTTTTAACACTGCTCAAATTCTTCCAGGCAAGAGTTTTAGTAGTGCGTAATAAACACGTCGTAAATGAAAAGATTAAGTCCAAGATAATATGTATTGTTTTTGGAGAAGACAAGTAAAGCTGCCAGAGAGGGGAGAACCAGATAATAACTATTAATTATGAAACTAACAAACATGCAGCCATTGCACTTTCAGGTTTTTTAATTTTGTTGTTTGGGTTTTTTTTAGGGTAGGAGGAGGAGGGCAAGACATCAATGGTCAAATTTCGAAATCAAGTTTTAGTAGGCATTTGTGTGGTGTTGGTTTTACATTTCATGCTGAGTTCAGATCAAAGAAAACACCAAGCAAAAACCGGGTTTTGGAAACATGTTTATGATAAGTTTGCTGTCCAATTTTGTGTCTAGTGCATCAAACATCTAGCACAAAAAAGCGTGTTTCCAGCAAACATTTCAGTGTTTGTTCAATAGGCGGTTCGCCCGGATCAATGCTTTTTATAGATATAAACACTGTTTGAGCAAACTTGCCCATGAAAACACGTTTTGACAAATAAGTTTGCAGAAACCCTGTTTCTATTTCGTATTTGCTTTGATATGTATGTATACTGGGCATTAGCATATTTATGTAAATATTACAATATATTAAATGTGACATGTACAGGTTGTCCACAAATTTCTCCAAATGCCCAATTTCTGATGTCCATTTATGGAATTATTCCAACATGTGCTGTATATCCATATTTGTGCCACACAAGCACAGTAGACATTTTCGACAATTCTGCATAAGAAAATGTGTATCATATTTGAATATTTTTAACGAGACTGCATATGGGACACCCTTTTCATCGAATTTTATTAATTTTTAAAAACAATCCTACAAATACTGATTGAAAAATGCTTAAATATACATAATTTTATTATATACTACTTCGTTCTAAAAGATGTTTGACACAACCCTTGCTTTGAGGTTTGTTAGATTATATATAGCCTCCCTCGTTTGTCCTATAAAATGTGATGGGTACGAGATGAATTTTTTTTATTGTGTTAGTAACATTTTAGCATGCTAAATTTAGGTCAAAATATATCAGC
Organism: Julus scanicus; assembly: GCA_034698625.1. Lineage (NCBI taxonomy): Eukaryota > Metazoa > Arthropoda > Diplopoda > Julida > Julidae > Julus > Julus scanicus. The sequence continues at coordinate 45,021 of JAQGBW010000042.1, read as the reverse complement.
AACATTTCAGCAAAGGATATCGCAATAATAATTTGAACTTGTCCTGCTCCATTAATAAAACTGACTCCCGGTTTGGCAGGCTTGATTCGCTGGATTCAATGTCGATTTAATGGATTAAGGGAGGATCGATGGAGACCTACTTTGACACTCAAAAAATCTGCTCTTGACCAGATTCACTGGGGACGAGGGGGGGACAAGAACAGATAGCCGCATTTTTTTCCCAACGATTTCATTAAATACTATTTGAAGGCTTAATGAATCAGGTGTGAATCGAAATTTCAACCATGGTGTGTCTTGGGATTCAGGAATCTTAAAAGTGCTGAACACAAAAAAAGCTATATTTTATATATCCAATAATTATATAAATTGGGTAAATATGCCATGTTATATAAATTATAGGTAAAATAATTTAAACATGTTCTATAAAGTATAGGTCGAATATAAACAAATATAGTGACGAATTCAACTTTTGTTCAAGTTAGGCATTTTTGCTTTTTTGTCCGAATATAAATTCCAGTCCCATTTTGAACCAACACAGAGAACATTGACTAAAATAAACGTATGCCATGCCAGATTTTTCCATTTTCTTTTGTATTTGTGAAAAGGGACAGGCACTCGCTCTACTGTTATTCAGGACGAGTGTTTAGGGGTGAAAACATGGCATTTCCCCTCCCTTAGACACCCGGTAGCCTTATTGTTGCCTAAAAACGTCTTCCCATCATCTCCTAAAACTGGTTTCCATTGCTCAAGTGAACAATGTCCAGTGTTGAGGGGTCTGGTGCAGAAACGTCTGTTGCCTCTGGTGCTTTTTGTAGGTCTCATCAAAGACACGAGAATTCAAAAATCATGTATACTGTAAAATGTGGATACTTTGGGCCAGTTTTTAGTGTGTTTTTAAATTCCTTAAGTGTTCAATAATTACGATCCAAAACTGATCAGGTCAAATGCTCCTTTTTCGCAATATGACATAAGTTGTACTCTCTTAGTAACAATTACAAGGATATTTCCATATACATATACAGTAGAAACTCGATTATCCGGACCTTAAACATCCGGATCCTCAATTATCCAGACACATGGAGCCCAGGTTTTTTTTAACAGACCACTTCAAGGTGGGAGGGAATGGCTTCCATGGCAACCGAACCCCTACCACTTGTCACGTGCCAGCCGGTTGGTACTAAGGTTCTGGTTTGGTTATAATCTAATTCATCATTTTGTGGTATGTACATGTATATTAATTTGTGTTTACATAAAACAATGTTTTATGTACTGTACATCAATAAGGTTGTCATACTGGTTTTTTAATTTTGACTGGTTTTCTGATTTAAAAAATAACTACGCATTTGCTTATCCGGATTTTTGCTTATCAGGATGACCTATGCCCCCAATTAGTCCGGAAAATCGAGTTTCTACTGTACTCGTATGCATGAAAGCATTTAAGGGCATTTATGACGTTTAATGCCCATCTACGGAGCTGATGTATACTTCCAACGTGAATATAATCATAACACAGTTTCCAATAGTCAAGGCACGTAGAATAAACTGCTTTCCCAAAGATATGATGTTCGATGAGTAAATAAATATACAGAAAAGATCCAAAAATACACAAAGTAACATTTCATTTCATTAAGCAACAAATGATTTATTCAATTGCCTTCATTGCTTTAATGCATGAAATAACGTCGTAACTCATCAATAAATGTGCTTGCATCCTGTGTGTAGTATTCGTTCAAGTTCAAAAGTGTCATCTTCGTTGCTTTTCTCGTCTTGGTGTTTTGATAGAATGATTTTCAACGATTTTGTAGAGAATCTTCATAATTCATTCATTACAAATGCCTTGAATGCTTTGTAGTTCCTAACATTTGAATTCTGAAATGTCTTCATATTCACCTTTGGTTGGTCTCTTGTCCCGATTAAACGACATGGCATCTCAACTTAACGAAACTTGGCTTTTGAAACCTTTTTAAACTTGATACCCTGGCTATTTAGCGAAAGTTAATTATTTTTGCAAAATTGTAAAATTTTAACAAATTACAATATTGCAAAATTGTAAAATTTCAACAAATTTCAAAATTTTAAATTTGATATAGCTACATGTGGTATTTTCAGTAGAGTTTTACTGACAAGTTGAGTTTTTTTTACCTAGTCATTCCTTAATTTCCGCCAAATTTCAGACTCGTCATTCTCTCATTTCCTGCAAATTGCAACTTCTGCGAGCATATTTACCAAATGCCAAAGGTGTTTATCAGCTTTTAAATGTTTCACTTTTGAATTCCTCGTATAGAAATGACTAATGTATGAAATGTTAAATGCAATCTGGGATTCTGGGTTAAACGAAGTTCAACCTTCGGTCCCTAGCCTACAAAACTGCACATGTCTTGGTATACATGACAATTGTGGTCATAAATCGTAGCAAATTGTATATTCCATATTTCTAAACATTGAATTATCTGGCCGAATTTCGATAAAATAATTTTTCACTTTTTTCAAAAGCGAAGTGTTTATGGTCTCTTGGGAAAATCACTGAAGGTAACTTTTAGTATGTGAGTGTGAATATGATTCACCCTGTACACTTTTGTTTCTACATTATTTTTAGAAATTCTGGAACAGTAGGTCATTTTTGGCGTTGTCAGCTTTGGGTCCAACTTACTGAAATTGCACATGAGTCACCCTTTTAAAGGATACTTGGATTAAGGGTTAAACATACAAAGGAAAAATATAAGTAACTTTTTAACACTCAGCCCTGTTTTGTATAATTAAGTTTAAACTAGCAAACTAGGAAGTAAATGTATATTTTTTTGCAACACATGCATATACTATGTAGTTTATGTTATTATGAATCTAGAATACATTGAATGTAATTAATGCATACCCTACTGTTTTATTGTTATACTTTTATTACTGTTGGAAAATACTTAATAACTAGGCAATGTTTTTACAAATTGCCTTATGGTTTGGTAAATTGTCCTTCATTATTACATTTTAGAAAAAAAAATAATGCACGTAATTATATCTGTCCACTTTATTAAAACTGGATCAGTGTATAATGTATTCGTTATAAATAGTAAATTAACATTAAAAATAACTTACAGGTCATTCAAAAAAGGTGTCCTCGAAATTCCTCCAAAAATTAATCCCTATCCCCTGATGTCCATTTTAGTCCCAACCCCTCACTCATGAAAAGTAGGGTGTCCAAAAATTTTGTTAGAACATACGTACAAAAGGCCCATCCTTTAAATTCCCAAACACCCAACTCCTACCAATTCGACATTTTCCCAAATTTTTCTGATGAACGGAAATTTCCTGACCTCGAAGAGAAATTCCAGCATAAAATTGGTGTTTAACACAAAGTTAGGCATAATTCCCGACTTTTGATAGGTTTTACAAATTCAAGTATACATTTTAGACTGGGGACACATTTCTTCTGTTGGACATTTCCCCTTTCACTGGCCTTTAAAACTCAAGTAATTAAACAGAAAAACTGCAAAATATCATCATTAGTGGACGTCCCTCCTGTCCACATGTCGGCAGACCCCTACCCCCTCTTGCGGACCTCCTTTTTGAATGGCCCCTTACATAAATGTTCTTATTTTTATAGATGTTGGACTAAAATAAATTGTTTTATCACTGAATAAATGTACATATACGAATGTTTCAAGTTCCAGCATGACACTTAAGTCTACGTTAAGATTCTACTAATTGCCGATTACAATAATCGGAGATTGGTGCAACCCCAATTGCGCTACGTGTCATGAAACATTGACAGTGAAGCTGTGCTGCCTTGTTTTCGATTACAAAAATAACACCGTGACGTCATTTAATGTCATTGTTGCGCACATGGTGCAATTGCAAAATATTATTACCTCTCGGGGAAATAACAACGACACATATTAAAAACTTGATAACGTAGACTTGTGACGCGAGGCTATGAAGGAGGAAGATAGGATTGCACAAATGCCTATTTTAATGCTAATTAAGGAAATGACGTGCAATTCGAACAATAAGAAGTGGAACGGGTGATGTACCGGCTTCGCTTAATCGCCGATTAGCAAATTGTTATGCATGTATAATAAACAAGAAATGTGTATTTAAAAAATATTACTTTTGGGGCAAAAACAATGTTTGTGGATACATATATATGGTCATAAACTACTACTATACCGTAAAATGTGGCTACTTTTGGAAAGTGGGGGTTGGAGATTCACACTCATCCGTCATGGTATGGTGACTGCAGTATTCTAAATTCCACATATACTAAATGTTTACCATTTTTATTGTGACACCTGTTTTGTGTTTTCGCTAATATCGTCAAACTTTCATCTCGGGAGGAAAAACTAGAATCGCTGTTGTTAAAACAGGTCAATATAATGATTCATTGACTTTATTCATCTATGATTATTAAACATTTATTACGTAAAACTATACGCTAATTAACTCGTAAACCAGACATGAGCTGGGAAACTTGGGACTGACTCAAACTTCAGTTTCTGCAATTTTGATAATTTTATTTCCTATTTTCTCATCACAGAGTATATAATTAAGTGTTTTTGTTAATTTTTTCATGTGGACAGGTTTAAAGCAGTTTAGTAGCCTTGTAGTACGCTAATATTCAATTTATGAGTATTTTAACTCCATATATGGACATTAATTAAACTCTAAATATGCTCAAACATGTTTTCAGTCGACATGTTTGGAAAATATCATACATGAACATAGTATATGGGACATGTATGTACGTACCATGGCATGTATGAATGATCTTGTATACTTTTTCCCACTAGGGATATGTCTTGAAAAACACCTTGGCCCAAAGTTAATTACCCATATGACCTGGTAACTTAGGGAAATAAATGGATGGGAATATCCCTGCACCTGTTAATCAGAGAGTAAAAATGATGCCATATTTAATTCTATTTGACCTAGACTGTTTTAAGCCGTAATTATTGAACAGTTTTTAGAATTCCAAAAAAACGCCAAAAACTGGCCTAAAGTATTTAATTTTTACAGGCGTTTGCACAAGTTTTCTTATGATAACCCAACATACTGAACGTTAAATTAGTTAATCCTTCGTTAATTTCTGCTGTGTGTCCAGTTTAAATTTGGTGCAATCAGATGAAAACAGTAAACATCCACCCACACTCACTTAGTTAATTTCAGGACATCATTCGCACATTTCATATCGATTTACAACAGGCGACCATTAATTCAGGTCAACTTTAATAATGGGAAAGTGGCATGTGATATAAACTAGATGCGTCTGCTGCGCCAATCTTTAACGGTCCGTTAAATGATAACCACCTCAACGGGAATTACAAATCCGTGCATACAATATCAATAAAAAATAGGTTATTCTATATATAGCATGCATCACGACCAATAGGATTGGGTGACCCATACTCTGCTCAAAGTAACCATTTATTGACCTACATGGACCGCACATGTCCATGATGTCCAATTTTTAAAATCTACATGTGACATATATTAGCTTAATTTAGGAATAGTTAGGACAGGTTGGAATTGTTTAGGGTATAGGTTACGTGTGGTCTTTTTGTACAGTTATTTTTTCTTGTGTGTATTTCTAGTAGAACAATTCCATTTATCTCTTTACGTAGTTAACACCCGGTTAAATGTATCCCAAGTGGGACATCCCGAAACACAAAGACTACAAAAACACGACATTTTGTTGACATTTCCTCGTCAAGAGGTTTTCGGTTGCAGACACCAAAACAGCAAGTCAGTCAACCCTCGACCCAGGACTGCTTTTCGTACCAGATTTCACCGTTCAACTTTTTCTGTCTGCATGGAATATGCACGTAGCCCCTGTACATGTACCCTATATGGGAGACGCCATTGTCAACGTTTTCACGTTATGACGCTAAAGGGTCATCCAGTGGACGATGCAAAATGGCTTTAATAGTCCGCCATTGAATCGTTATACGGGCTGCTTTACAAATGAACCCGCGACATGGACGGACTTTTAATGATGCGTTTAAAAAACTCCAGTCTTGAGATCGATCTTCAGCATTTTTGAGTGCATGGAGATTCCGGTTAATCGGGACAGTCGTGTTAATCGGGGCAATCTTTGGATTACAGCCAAATACAGATAAGAGCAAACACGACAAACATAAACAAGGTCTTAACAACTAATTTGTCGAAATGTGTTTTCAGAGACATGTTCGCCCAATGATATCTAATGATATGTAAAAAAAATAGTTAAATCTTTAATACATACATTATTACATTGAATATTGTATGAATTATTGAGTGATTAAAAGACAAGAATTTATACTGCATGATTGTCTTTTAGTACCTTTTTCTGCATATTCTAAATGCGTGGTGGTAAGCTGCTTAATCCGGCCTTTGCTTTTGTCTGCTCTGTCCTAATAACCGGAATCCACTGCATTTAGGACCTTCAAAAGGTCTTAAAAACATTTGCTATTCATATGTTTCAAGACTCCATTTTCTCCAACCCTCCCTTTGAAAACTCATAAAGGAAATTCCAGTCACTTTCAACATTTAGTTGATTGTTTTACAGTTAGGAATTTTTCCTGATCGTGCCTTCATGCAGATTACAGATTAAAGGCAAATAGTTTAGGTCCTGTTGATCCACTAAACGTGATTCCCGAAACGACAGATCCGAAACTTATCGGGTCGTTAATACCGGGAACTTTTCATTTGGATTCCCAGCACGATTAAAAAAAAAAAAAAAACTTCCCACAATTTCCAGGATCTGACGACAAGATTCGTTTCCCCAAGGTTAAAACCGGGTGGACGATAATTGTCGAAACAACTGATAAAAATGCTTACTGGTGGTGATATTAAAATGCAATTCTTTTCGTATAAGCCTCACCGGCAAATTTTTCCCTAAAAACAATCCAGTGAAACTTTGACCGATGACCTACTACTGTATATATAGATCACTGAAATGTAATGGCGCATGGGCTTCCCCTAGACAGGGGAGGAAGTGCTCCACGACTTTGAACGAAACAATGCCGGTTTGAACAGGTTTCATATTCACTTTTTTGGGACACTGGTGAACATCCACTAACTCTTTATGAATCAATCAAAAATTCTTCATTATCAATACCAAATATTCTCAAGAATTTCATCAATTATTTGTACACTTTTAATTCAGAATAATTACGGTGTATTTTTTTTAGATATAAATTAGGTCCGGTTCACAAGTCCGGTTTTTGTTCATGTATATATATTTGTCAGTGGAACGTATAGGCTATATAAAATAGAATCTCATAGAAACCATAAAATTGATGAGAATATAAGTCTGGCCCGGTTCTGCGGTTCACACGTCCGATAGATAACTAAACTGGCCCTTCTATAGGTTTGAACAATTTATGTAGTCAAGTGCAGCAACTCTTTACACCCTGTACAGTGTCCGGACATTTTAAAGCTACTAAAGAGTTTAGTAGTTAGTTAATCACGTGTTAGACAACTAAAATACTATAGCATAAATCTGAATCAGTCTGTTATTATTTTAGTCGAGTGACACGTGGTTTACTATTAGCTAAAATACATTACTAGCATAGTCTGAACCAACCTATTGGCAATAACAAAACTGATTCACTAAACTAAACTACTCGATTAAATCTGTCTGTTCAAACACGTTTAGCTACTAAAATACCAGTCGACTAAAATAGAAGCATGGTCTTGAGTCATGGCAACCACAAAACGGATTTTACACATACAAGTTTTTAGTTACTAAAATGCTCCCCAGTCGATTAAATTACAACAAACCGGATTCACCAAACTAAATAATTTTACTAAACTGCTCGATTAAATCGGTTTGTTCATACACGTTTAGCTACTAAAATACCAGTTGACTAAAATAGAAGCATGGTCTTGAGTCATGGCAACCACAAAACGGATTTTACACATACACGTTTTTAGTTAGGGGTGATCCATAAATAATGTCACACTTTTTTGCCTCTTTTTAAACACCCCCCACCCCTTAGTCTTAATTCCCCTATCCCTTAAACACAATTGTCACAAAAAAACAACCCACCCACCCCCATAGGTGTGACATAATTTTTGACTGGCCCCTTACTAAAATGCTCCCCAGTCGACTAAATTACAACAAACCGGATTCATCAAACTAAATAATTTTACTAAACTACTCGATTAAATCAGTATGTTCATGCACATTTACTAGGTACTTGTATACTACTCGACTAATGTACTAGCATAGTCTGCAACAGCCTTTAAACCACTGTCCCGATTAACCGGAATCCATTTCAAGTCGTGAGCCATGCGTGAAATACTGTAGCTACGTACATCGGCGGGTAAAAGTGGAGCGCGCCGTAGCAGCTCTGCAGCCGCTCCCTTAGGAGTAGGTGTGGAAAACGGGGTAGCGCAGCGCCTCCCCTGCCCGCTGTTCGAACGCTCGTCCTACAGTGTAGTCAGTTGGCAGCTGCGCGTGGTACGCATCGCACGTGTTTCCCAGACGCTCTTCGTGCCATTGCAACTGGCCTGTTTTTTTTGTTGATTTTTTTTGTTTGTTAAAAGTCCGGATCGAGATACGCATAGTCAGTCAACGATCCTTCTTGCTTCCATTTCAGATTACTTTTTCCACAACTCCGCCTCTGGTCGGTTTTTTTGAAAAAAAAGGATTACGTGAGTTTTTTTATCTTCTGCTTTACTCTCCACGGAAGTATCGTCGGGATTTTAAATTTTTTTTGTGGATTCGATCTTTGAGATTTCGGATGACCTGTGACATGGATTAAGCGTTACCTGCTTGTCAAGTGATTTCCGTATAGGAAAAAACAAAAACAAAATAAAAACCCGGAGGATTTTAATGACCTTCTCTGACGGACTTATCACAGATTGGAAAAGTGTGAGTGATTAGATTTCGGTTAGGCTTATTTATTTTTTTTCTTTCGAACGTCACGGAATTTCGACGTTCGAATTTCAATAATAAATAAATCAAAAACGCGTGGATGTCAACAAAAGCGGCCATTGTGTGACCCGTGCGCTGTTGGAAAGTTTTTTTCCACACCGTTTTACACCCCCTTCTTTCCGTAAGATGCGTCGTGCCAGGAGGCTATGACCTTAGTCTTGAGCCCGAGCAGCGACCATAACTTCGGCTTCGCAATGCCCTGCGGATTTCACGGTGATTCGGTGGATTTTGATTCGGTGGCAGCCGCGGAATCTGAGTTCTGCGCTGGGGACTGGGCCTTGCCCTCCCCCGTCTCCGGTCAGCAGCAGCAACAGCAACAACAGCAGCAGCAGTCAAGTCTGCACAATTTGGATATGGTGGGTCAGGCAGCATTTGGTTTCACCACTGACCAGTCGAGGAGGAACACCAGCGTGGACATGGAAGGTGAGAATCATTTTTATGTTATCCGACCTCTTTGGGGCTTGCTGGTCATGGGGCATGCATGATGGACTCGTTTTTATAGTAACATGTACTTCAGGAGGGGGAGGTCAACCTGTAGTGTAGAACACTGGAGTGTTGTAATGTAGTGCAGGTGAGACATGAAGTGTAGCGAAGTTCGAGAGGGTCATGTACCGTTTTGGAGTTCAAGGGGAACATATGATGTAATGATAAAACAATGCCGGAGACGTGATGTAGTGCACGGTTTCGGTAGTGGCTCACAGACTATTCTGCTCCACAATTTAGTTGTAAGAGGGTCATGGAATGTATTTGAAGTTCAGGAGGAATGTTAATGCGGTGCAGGGAAGGTGTCGGGTGGTGCAGTGTAGTACCGGTTATGCATAGTTTTAGCACTTGCTCCCGGTCAAGGGATCCAAATACGAGCACTGATGGATTCTTGAATAGGTAATCTCTCGAAAAGACCTAATGGGAATATGGTGACACCGACACCTTCACCACCCTCCTCAACATGCTAATTACCTACCTTATCTGTCCAGCTCTTGTATCGCGGTGACCTCTGGTGGACAGGGTGGAAACGTGGCTGCAGGTATTGCTCGCGGGCCAGCTGTAACCTACCAATAAATGCGATTATTGATTCGCTCTTTTATTAACTTTTGATCGAGCAGGTCCGATAGAGAGATGGCCTCGATCTCGAGCGGTTAATTAATTAACCGGATAAGACGGATTTGCTAAGCTTTTTCCGTCTTGGTGGCGAGACTATGGAAAAGCTGGAGTCCGGTTGCAACAAGCCTATATTTTTGTTTCATGCGCCAACCATGGACTCCAGAGTTTGGAGCTAACAGACTTAATCGTCGTTTAACTTAACTGGCCGTTGTGCAACCGGCTGATAAAACATGTTTGATACTAGGACTAGCAGTATTGACTGAAATGTCAGGATAATGGAGTTTTAGCGTTTAATTATATTCTTCCAGTATGCCCCATGTTCGACTTATCGTTTAAATGATAACATTGGACTCTTGGTTGCATGCCATTAATGTGACTAAAGTTTAATGTCCATGACCCCTTAAATTAGTATCTGGATGCCAATGCTGGATCACGGAGCTTGTTTTTAATCGAAGATTAGTTTGATGGAGTTTCTGAATTGCCAATATGGAATATTAACGTTAAAGTTAACCATTTACTCCTATTAGGTAAGCACGAACGCCTTATCGTTTAATTGATAATCAGCGATAAATGCATGTGTAAACTGAAATGTCTCACGTAAAGTTGTTACATTAAACCGAACTATGGTGCTTTAAAAAAAAAGAACTAAACCAATTAGACCTTGGTCGACACTTGTTTTGCATATTGTGGTACTGGAACTGACTATCGTGGCCTTAATCTGCAGTACAGGCCAGTTATTCATCCTTTAATTAATTAGGCCTAGACCGGATCAGTATTCAGACCAGCCTGTTATGTCTCATTCAGGGCTATAAAAGTAAGATTCCGACCTATTTTTTGATCTCGACCTTACTTTTTTTTCCCCTCTTAACCTTAGACGGTAATTTACTCAAGGAGTAGAGTAAGGTCGGTATGGGTGAAATTTACCATTTTTTCATTTGTGCTTAAGATATTGTTGTCTATAAACTATTGTTGTTTTTGCTGCCTTCAAAGGTGAAATGCAGCTAATTTTAACGGTAATTAAGGAGGCTCAGGCCGCATTAATTTAAGTGCTTCTTGCGCCCTAGTTAAACAATGCGTTGATAGGCTTGGCGCTTCTCATAGAAATTATCGTATTTTTATATGAGATTCCTTCGCATGCTTAGTTTATTTTCAATCGAATCTCCACTTAAACCCATATAATATTCTCGGAAGAAAAAAAAACCGTTCTGATATTAATAGTATTTACATGACGTCAGCCGCCAGATGGCGCAGTGCGTCGGTCATTTTCAATGTGCAATTATAATGTTCCCTTCCCTCGTTGGGTTTACATTCATATCAATTTGCAGTATATTTTGGAAATCTTACATGTTATACATGTGCTTAAGTTTTTTTACATTACAAAATTTGAATTTACATATTTTTAAAATATACTAAGTAATGAATAAAAATGTATTGAATACTTACTGAACAATATTAAATTAATAAATTATTAATTAAAAATATCTGCAATACATCATTTTCAAATAAGTATTAAATGTAATTTTTGTTTACAAGGATGGCAGACTAGACTACCAAGTGATTATATCTACATGTAGATTGGCTATTTATCAAGTCAAATGGCTAATTAAAATCCAGATTTAATAGTTGGTAAAGACAAGCGCGCCGCCTAGCGTGGCTAAGCTGAACTGATTTGGGGGAGACCTGGATGGATGCGTGGCCTGTTGTATTGAATTAGGGAATAATTATTTTTTTCTATAAATCTCTGTGACATAGTCCGGATATCCGGATACTCATGCGTGGTTAGTGCGTTTGAAGGAGTTAAAAGGAGAGTAATGGATCCGTTTTATATGAAGCTGAACAGCTGGCTTTTGTGCTTCAAATTCACTGCTATTGTGATTGTCAGTTTTATATAATATTCATCATACCTCGTAGGCCTTATATGCGCCTTTGCTATGTGCTTATTATTCGAATAGCTGATGAACACATACGGATAGGCCTATCACCACTTTTTCATTAAATTCTGATTGCCGTTATGCAAACAATGTTGCGCGTCTGATCCAGATGAAGGTTGTCTTATCTTTCTCGTGGTGCTTTTTTATTATTTAACCCGGAATGAAAAAAAAGCATGGTAAAATGTCTTTTCATGCACTGGATTTGTAGCGTTCATTGCGGGTTTGATTGGTTTTTTAAGAAAAAAAGTTTATTGTGAGATTAGGATGGTTTTATGAGCCGTATCAACTAGTTGGTTCCCATGGGTCCTTGTACAAAGGAAAAATGTAAACATTTTAAGTGATCCAGTTAAAACACTTTTTTTGTCATTTTTCACATTAGTAACATTTTTTCACTGAATGCAACACGCTACAACGAAATGTGTATGTGCTTGCAGCCTTATATTTTCGGGAAATGTGCTTGGAATTTTATAGCCTCAAAAAACTCGTGAATTTTGCTCGAAATTCATGCTTGGATTTCCTGCACGAAGTAATCAAAGAAATCTATTCTTTTATAAAGGAAAAAAATAAAGGCCAATGTTTTACATTCTCTGAAAATTGTTGTGAATGGAAAAAATGTTGTGGTATAATTTCCAATTGATCGTGGGAACGGGTATTTAAAAAATGAAGGGATGACTAATGTGGATCGGACCTTACATTTTAGACTAATTTGTAAACGTGTTTTGTGGGCCTGAATTTGCATGCATTTCCTCCCAAGTTTACATTCGTAAGGGGGGTGCCAAGATGGCTACGGTGGCGCCGCCGCGGTCGCGGTAAGACACGTGTGTACTTATCCGAAGGTTAATTTGTTCTCCCAATTTGTGCTTGAAAAGAAGCCATTGCCAATTTTTCTGGCGCGTGCAAACGAGAGAAGGGAAAGGTTTTTTGGTGCTTTTCAAGGTTCAAGACTCGTTTGTGCGAGGGCTGAAGCATGCCATGCTTTAAACCAGGAACATGAGCTAAGCCTAAGCAAAAACCTCCTTTTTTACTCACTGGAACTTTGTGCGTAATTTTGCCCAGTGAGCTTTTATGTAAATGACACGCTATAGTCGCAAATTGCGTCAAGAGCAAAGTTTTTGGCAATAGGCCGCTTTGGATGACGCCATCGGACCATTTGCTTTGAGGGAAATGAACCCGGTGCCTTTGTCTGCTCCCCGAGGTGACGTCATTAGTAACACTGTGACGTAATAACTTCTTTCGGTTCTTACCAGGAATATCCAGTTGTAGCATAGTTTTGACCGAGGATGTTCCTGGACATATGTTATTGATGAGAATCGGATGTTCCAGAGCGTCAGTTTGCATTGAAAATTTCCCCTTGTTGCAAATCGGTTTTGAACAGGGATTTTCCCGATCAAGGCGGATAAAGATTTTTCTTGGCCAGGGATTCCCCCCTGATCATGCCGCTATGGACTCATTGTGGGGACTATTTAAACATTTTTGAACAATGTTAACGTTGCATGGTGCCACTGACTGGCCTTTTTGCGTGCTGTACAATCCACGTTTTGCTGATTTCTGCAAATTGTTATTCTGATAACAAAGTTGACACGTGATCAGTTTCGGTTGCGAAAGCACGCTTGCTTGAAACGGTGAAAAATAATCTAGCTCGACGAAGAGAGAGATATGAAGCAATTAATTAAAACTCGTTAATGATAATTGATGATCGACCTTGGTTCACTAACGTGTCTGCTGCAGTTTTTTTTTACTCCCCTTCAGTGCTTCAGGATTACATTTTAGTTGACCTGATAATAAGCCACTAGTTCAGAAAATCAAAGCAATTCAAATAAGTTTGTCACCATGGTTTTCTTGTGAATGGTACAAATCTGTCATCATGTAGCTTCTTGAAAGGTTTTGACTATTGTTTTTCGGTATTATGATGCAAGTTCAACAGCGATGGTGAAACGGAAGTGTAACGGCTAATGGCTGTGGATCGGCTTACGCGGCGGGGTAACGGCTTACGAGAACTTGTCGTTTTTCATTGATAAAAATGTTGCCATATTGTAGCCTACAACACCATACGACCTTAATATTGTCCTAACATATTTTAGGGATTAAATAAAGATACAATGGCTTTCAAAAGGAACTTTTTACCTCGTCTGTTGCCCTAAAGTTCATACACGCTTAATTTGATACTTTTGGAATGTAGGAATGTAGGGCCGCGTTTTTTGGTGTCAGTGTATGTTTAACAAGGTTACGAATTGGACCTTTTGAAAAGATGTACGTAGAGCTTAAAATTCATAGATTTTAAAAAGCACCATTTAAGAGGTATACCTCAAGAGTATATGCAAGTATTTTTTAACGCATGCGAGAGGGAAAGCGAAAAAAACCTCTGCTCGCAATTTGGTTAAAATTAAGTGCAACAGATTTGGCAACAAGTACCGGTTGAAAGGCAAAGAATAGAGATATGACATACCATAGCATAGAACGTAAGTATGTACAAATAAAAAACAATAGTTGGCTTTTTTAACGAGATTAGTCATCATGCTGCCGGAGCGTAGGCTCACTTTATCCGTTCATCTTTCATCTTTCGTTAACCGCGAAAGACAGCTTTTAACGCCCAGATTTGAGCTGTTAAGTAGATGTAATAACGTGATGGATCGAGATCCGAAATTGCGTTCCCGAAATGAATTTTAAGCGAAAATGAACTTGGGGTGACCACTTGATTAAACCGGCAGAAAGCAGAACAAATGGCAGCATGCATGTAGGTTTAGCTGTTGGTAGTTGTGTAATGTTATGAAGTAAACACGGAGTATTATATACCATCAAATAGTTGAATTTTGAGACGTATAATATTTTCGTCATAAAGCCTATAATAAACGACGGCGTGGTCTCATTAACAAGGGCGCAAATGGTGTTTTACGAAAATACCTCGTAAGTCGATTCTCAGCCGTTAGCCGTTACGCTTTCGATAGTTTCACCGCCGCTGCTGAACTTAACCCTAATACCAAAAAATGACGTAGTGCATGCTTAAAAAAATCTGCCAAATTATAAAAAAAAACCGATTAATTACTTAGAATTTTAAATCGTCCATTAAATGAAACGTGGTATGGAGAATTCTATCAGCATTAACGTGTTGTTAAAAGCTGAAAAACTTCAATTTAGCAGCCGTTGTAACTAGAAAACGACTTCCGGGTTAACAAAACTGGATCTTTCAATTCGTTTTTGATGTCATGCATGTAGTTCATGTACATAATACTGAATGTTATGCTCTTGTGGAATACGTGTCGAGGTTAAGGTCTTAAACTTTATAAAATAACGCTAATTAATAATAAAAGTAACGCATCATGCGGTAAACATTTTCCAGTTCGAGCATCGATTTTTTTTTTGGCCTTCAATTTGGAGGATTTTTTTCTGGATTAACTTGACTATGCATGTAAGTGGCTCTTGTTCCCACAAGGGTCCTCCTAACATTCATTCGTATAAGCTCAAATTAATTTCTAAATGAAAAAGTAACCACCTTGTGATTCGTTGAAAGAAAAGCGAGAGGGGGGAAAATGAGCTTGGTCCTTGTTTTCCTGAATTAGGCCTATATTTAGAGAACGTGATTTCTGGTAAACTCGATGACTGCACAGTTTTTTTGAAATCGTGAGCCTGGAAGGTTGTAGCACTTTGATTTACAATTTGTTCTACTCCACTGTGCCGTAATAAATTCAAAATAAAAGTAGGCTGGTGAGTTAATCAAGTTTGGGGGTCACTCTGACGGATAAAATGGCAAAATGTTTATCATTTGGAAATACGGCGCTGTATACACTTTTGAATGAGTGTCTTTGTGGTCATCCCTACTGTGAGACTCGCCGCTAGGTGGCGGCCAAGGACGTTCTGAAAGCTTGATTTCATGTTGGATAAATGCTAATTATCGTTATGTGGATATTGAAACTGCTTCCTCCCAGTTTATCCTTAGTTTATCTCCGAATAACGTTTTTTAATTGCAATGAAATTTTGCCATTAAGTGTTATGGCAGTTTCTAAAGTGGTTAACTGGCTATTAGGAATGAGGTGTCAAACTCCTCTACTTCTTAATTCATTATTTAAAAATTTGGCAGAAGTGGATGAAATTATAATCATGTTTACTGCCTGTCTCCCAACTTTTTCTTATTTCTACAGTAAGAGAATACTGTAAAGATCTTCGACGTCTTTGTTTTTGGTATTACACAGCCCTATCGGTTTTATTATGAAAGACTTATTTTTATCAATGACTTTAAACTTATATTGTTTTTGGCTGAGTCTCCATTTAATTCGTCACTGTTAACAACGCTTTTTCGTCACAATGCCTATCCTGAATATTATAGAAAAAATAGAATTAGGAGTTTAAGAAGCTATAAGTTGATTTGTAGACACAATAGTGTTTATTATTACGATTCCCTATGCAGTTTTCAATCCATACTACACGCTAATTGAATATATGCCACGAAAATTACACGTGATACTGGTTCAATGTTGTTACCCCAAATGCTGAGATTGTGTCAGTGGTTTCATTCAAATTGTTGATTAATGAACGTTTAATTAGGCATTCGTGATGAAACTGCATGGTTGTAGTCCCCGCCAGCGTTGGGAAAGTCAGGAAATCACGAGGATTTCAAAGGCCATGCCTTGAAATTGCGAACGGCCTTCTTTATACAACTCTTATCGTGTTTTTCAAATCTCAAGGCTTCGCTTTCACCCAGGCTGTGAATCTATTTTTGGAGATAAACTTCGTAACATATTCGCAGCAAAGTGCGTGTTATATTTATAAACACATTTAACAACATTATTTAATTTTGAATCAATTCTTCAGCATGGGCTCTGAAAGTTAAAAATAATTTTCGACATGAATTTTAACGCGACCCCGACTTGCGCGTATTTTTTGTTACTAATTGGCACACTGGCTTTAACCCAATATTCAGTATATTTTTAATTTGGTTGCTAATGTTGCAAATGTGGGCAAACGTGATGAAATACATGTAAACAGGCGACGATTTTGAAACTTTTTCCTTGAAATTTCCAAGTTCTTCTCATTTGTAACTTTTGCTTGCTTTTTTTTTAATGCGATGTTAGTTTTTGTTGAAAAACATGTTTATTACTTTCTAAAATATGCCTTATGAGACTGGAATTTCTTAAGTCAAATAGCATTCCATCTGTCTGAGGCTGTTCTGCGCACGCGCATAAACACGTGCGCGAAATAACATTTTTTGACGTTAAGGAGGTCGTTGTTGTCAATCCTCTTATTTTTCTTATACAATTAGTGTAAATTGAAACTGCAAGTTTTGCATTTTACAACGATTTTAATAACGTGTGTTTGTCCCAATTTTATGCCTGTGCTTTGCATTATTTCAAGTCCACTGTAATATTAAAATTTTAAAAGCTTTTGTCATCCCCATTATACTCGCAAATGCCAAAAAAAACACAACAAAAAATAATGCTTTTAGTTTGTTCAATGTAAATAAGCGAAATAGTGGGTCATTGATTTTTCCGCAGACTTCCAAAGTTGTCCCATAAAGTTAATAAATTTAGTTAAGGCATGCACTGTTATCGATTTACTTTTAGATACACATGCAAATAGACGAGCACTTACAAGCGTTAGGCTTACATTATTGATTCGTATCCAACGCAGTTTAAATGCCAATCCGCTGCCTATGTTTATTAAACGGTCATTAATTAATTGAGCCTAGAGGCTTTGGATTTCAAAACAATCGTTGCTTGGAATGACAAGCTATATGACGAATTAATAAATAATCGAATTTTGCTTCTGAAATCGAAATCTGAGAGCTATGTTGTATACGCGTGTTTGGTCACTATTGTGCTATTAGAACCGGGTATATTCCAATCAGAGTTTAGGCCCGGACCACTGTTAAATTGTTTTAAGACGAATATTGGACGATTAGATAGGATGGATGTTCGTTGATTGCTACGTGTTTGGCGTATTTCCAGTTTAGGCCTTAATTAGCTTTTTAACGTACAGGTGGGGAAATCCCCTCCGAGGCGATGAACTGTACTATCCGAACGTTTTAAGTGACGATGCAACATTTGTGTTCGGATATGGCTAACACCTGTACCTGTTGGCAAAACCAAAAATCGATTCGTCAAAAAAATGACTGGAGCACCGAATGCATGTTTTATGATCAACGTGTGTGATTAGTTTTCACATTTGTATGACGTTTCACACTTTCATAATGCTTCGTTATATACGTTTAAATATCTGTTCAAATCTAATTCCAAGAATTCGTTGGCGTCTTTTTTTTGTTTCCGGTATTACGGGGGGTATATTTAGCAACTGCGTGTAACGGAAGTGTATATACCGGCCGCGGCTTACGCTGTGTTGTAACGACCGGCATACATTAACTTTTTATGAAACTGTAACATTTTAATTTATATTAAAAATCTTAGGAATTTTTGGCCTTATTTAAAAAAAAAAAAAAAAAAATATCATTCAAGTACATTTTATAAAAATGCCCTATATTTCCTGGCTTTCCACATTTTTTTGTAATGCTGGTTGGACTAAAAATGCGCCTTTCACCTGAGTCATTCGTGCACCAGATTTCGGGGTTTCTCGAATCTAGCACAAGAATAACGGGCATTCAATTGTAATGACTTTATTTTTGGTGTGTTGCACTTTCTGAGCACCCTTGTTTGGCAACAGTTGAAAAAGTAACCACTTTCATATTGTTATTGCAATGTATGCTTTTGTTGTCCCAAGAGTTCATTTGGTCTCATTGACCGCAAATTGACTGGATTTGCACTTTAGTACAACATCGACGTTGTCTTGACATTGGCCGGGTGTACTGGACCACCAAACTTGATGATGTGACAATGAAGTTGCGCCCAATTTGGAGGTTCAAAATGCATTTCCTGGATGCACAGAAGGCGAATTTTCTCCAAAAATCATCACGAAGCTCTATGGGTTTTTACCCCCCCTTCCTCTCGTCTCCTCGTTTGCCGCAGGGGGCACTGTTGTTCCGCTCGGCTAAATGGGAAAATGGTGCCTCGGTTTGTTTGACTTCTGTTCCTGTTTTGTAGCCATCCATTTTAACCCTTTTTTTTTCTCTTCTCTTCTTCTCTTGTTGCGTGTGAATTTCACCTTGCCTCCTTGTTCATTGACTGTTTTTTAAAAACGAGTATGCCAGGCCTTAAACCCATAACAACAGTGCGACCACTGACCGGTTCTTGTGTGGCGGAGGTTTTCCGAGTTTATTAAACTGCTTCTCCCCCGAACGTTTTTAGAAAAATAAAAAAAAAGAAAAAAAATCTATATTAGCCAGCCGAAATTTAGAAATAGCAAATGAGCAATGCGGTGAACTTTATAGGACTGTTGCTACTCTCGGGCGAAGTTATGAATGTTTAATTTAGAGATAGAGAAAAAAACAAGGTATGCGTTTTTGACTGCATGCACTTCCTGGATGGCTGCTTGCTGCAATGTCGTTTTGTGCAAATAGGTTAACCTCAAATTCAGACTGTATAATGCTATTAATTATTGCTTAAATATTTGGGTTATGCGGCGTTTGTGGCGTCCAACTGAAACCTATTTTTATCCCGTGTGTGTGTGTGCTATGACTGGCAACGAAAACTGTTTTTAGGACAACTGAAATGATGGCAACAATTTCAGTGATCGTGGTAATGCCCTCGTTTTAATGAAACTAATCTTTAATTGGCAAAGCGAAACTGTTGAGAAGTCGAACTAGTCCGAGTTTCCTCTTTTAAGTTTAAGAGGATTTTCGGTTTCGTTATTCGGAGAGACTTGATAGGTTTGGTAATGCCCTGTCGGTGTTTTTTTTTTTTTTTTTTTTTTTTTTTTTTTTTTTTTTTTTTTTTTAACCGGTGCATGCCAAGGGCCAAGATCATGTATGGGCTTGTACGAGTCATTTATATCTTGTATGAACCCTCTTTAGCCTATAAATGACCATAGTCATTATAGGCCATATTTGTCCATTGAATGACCATTGAGTTAATCCAGGTGATATACTAAGCTTTTTAAAACAGTATTTTTAGAGTTGAAGTTTCCATATATGGGCCATTTAAGCCAGAAATGCTGGTCATGCATTTTATGCTCATACATGTACATTTACGAATGTATGTGAAATCGAGGGCTGCTAATTTAAAAACAACACGTGTTAAATTAACGGGGGATTAATTTTGTAACTTTCCAAGGAGTGGATTATTTCAAAATTGTCTGCCTTTTGTTTAGCAAAAGTTTGGACTCTTACAACCGTCAATAAAATAATCAAGGCGGTTTTGGATAATCTTATCATCGTTCTCCCCCTCCGTGGGAACGTTCTTCAGGAAATGGTGGCGCCTCTCGTGGTTTTGTCTCTGATTTGCATTTGGGTTTTGATAATTTGGGCAGAACCCGTTTAGTCAACCTTTTAGCTATACGTTTAGCGACGCCTACGGTTTGCATATGGCGTTTAATGGTATTTTCCAATCACGTTGTATGTTATTCCAAGTGCGGTTTGCTTTGAAAACGCAAAAGTCGTCGTTGATGTCATTCCTGGAAACCGAAACTTTGCCTAGGTGTTATTGAGTCTACGTTTATCCGACCATGCGTGCAGTTCCTAGTAGTACAAGGGAAACTTTTGCTTTCCTATTTCTGAAAATATTTTCAATCCGTCTCTTGGTGAATTGTACTTGCGGGGTGAACAGTTCAGTATTTGGCAATTCGGAGTGTTTGCAGGAACTGTTTTGAACTTTCTAAAGGTTGGTCTACACCGGAGCAAACTGCGTAAAAAGTTTGCTCACAAAATTTCTTTCCGGTGGTGTCAAGAGGAAAATGTTCTTGAAAACACGTTTCGACAAACATGTTTACAGAAGTTGTTTGTTTTGTGTTTCCTCCGGTGTGGACCCACCGTTAAAATGTCTTCTAAAACCGTCCAGTATCACAAGAATAAATAAAAACTACACAAGTTTATTTCTGAAACTTGCTCTTGTTGTCAATCAACGTCTGCTGAATTCTTTATCCTTGCAATGTTAGATGCATAAGGCACTCTATAGATTGCGGTGATGCAAATGTTGATTATAAACACAGTTGTATCATCTTTATTGTGCTTTTATTTTTTTCGCTAATAATAGTTTTAAAATTTTGAGTTTTCGTGCCGTTTTTTGTTCTTTGTTCAATGCTTTGATGGCACGCGTTCCTCGATTCCATTTGCATTTTAAAACAGCACAATGCAATGGTGAGGTTTTAATCTCATTTTTGCTCGCAAATTGGCCTTTTTTCTCGTGAATATCTGATGCTTTTTTTTTGTTATTTGATGCGCTCCATGAACTCAACAAATTACTGTATGAATCCAACAGCAGCATTGTCAGAAAACGCGGAAGAGCAAGGATATACACAATGGGTTTGCCTTAGGCAACGGGACTTAATAACCTCGAGTATATGTATATGGCACTGCATTTTTTTTTCTTTCTTCTATCTCCTGCATTTGGCAATTTTCTTTGTACCCAACGTACGTAACTAATTAATGTCCATTTTTAAGGTTAATTGCTCGGCCATTGTGCACCAGCAATCACTGCCTGGAGTTGTTTTTCCTCTTAAGTCTGAAATGCGATGTTGAACTGTATCGAACAATGTATATGTGTTTAAAAAGAAACTGCTTTTTGGTGATCCTCCTGCTTGACCGTGTTTTGATACCAGATATTTATTGGGAATTAGACCACACATGGTAATCGTATTAGTGATTTTGTTATTGGGTCGTATCGATCCAGCCATTACTTAATCCATCGTGAAAGGAGGAAAGGCCAAGATGGGATTTAAGAAACGAATTATTATCTCAATATAATAATTAACTGTTTTGTGCTCGAAAAAAAAATAAACCTGCCATGCGAAGCCATATATACTGTACACGTATAGTTTATTATTATATTTAGTGGATTCCCTTCCCAATTAACCGGAATTACCTACGAGTGTGTAAACTTTGGAATCACATGAACTGCATAATAAAATGTAAACATTGTTACATTGTTTCAAAAGTGAAATGGATTGGTATTTTAGATTGTTGCCACTGAAAGCAACACGCAAACCCCAAACATACGAACACTACACAAACATAAAACAATGAATACATCAACGTGTTGCTGAATACTGAGGTGTATCCATCAAAAGTTGACAAAAAAACTGAACAAACATTTATTTATAACAACTACTTTCATTGTATATCGTATTGATACTATGTGTGATATGTTATACAGTGTATATTCGTATCCATCCATTGAATAAAATAAACATGATTTGTGTATTGAAAGTAAAGTTAAAACTTAAATCCAAACAACTTGTTTTGTCGTTGGTAGCTCATGTTTTAAGCATAAACATATTGCATGGGGGGAGAGAAAAAAAAGCCTTTAATTGTGTCGAAGTGTAAGCCTGGTATATACGTTATAAGATGAAAGTCAAGCCAACTGTTAGTGACGTCACTTGTTTCTCTCTCGTCCATTATAATTCACATGAAACCGGGCCTTCCTGTATAATTTTATGACACAGTACATGCATTTCCAAAGCTGTTTACATTCAATCCGCATGTGCACTCGATAATGACAATTTCGGAAATGGAGACTATAATTGGGCTTTAAAATACGAAGAAAAATCCACTTTCGCCAGCGTATATACGTGTTGTCCTATAAATGGTTTATGAGCTTTTGCATAATTTTTTTGTGTGCCTTAGAAAGGCACCATATATTACGAACACGCTGATAAGGGATGAGCCAGCATATAAATGCCTATAAATAAATTATTAATTCAGCGTGCATGTATTTATATCACGCAACTGTGTAATGCAATAACAATATTTCAAGCTTTCCATTTTTTTTTTTTTTCTTCACTGATTCCATTAAATGCGTGTTCGCGTTTAGCATTACTTAATGCGCCGTAGTATGGGGTGCCTGCATCGTGCTGCGGCATTAATTCTTCTCTAATGTACATAAATGACACTAGGTTGCGCCATTGACATCATGATTAATTGATGCGGACTAATTAGGGAATTACTTGTCACCCTGTCGCAACGGCCCCCGAGAACACAATCTGAACGAATGAGGGGAGAAAAGGATTGAACTTGTTTCGTAAAATAGGATGGTACCTATTTACCTTATGGGTAAACACAGGCGCGCCATTAAATTAGGCCTATCGAGGAATTTGAGTTTTATGCACCATCAAGTATTTGGCTGCGTGCCGTGCGCGTAAAACGACAGTGTGCATGTGTATGAAAAAAAAAACCACCTTAAACACTTGAAATTCCATTTGATCGCAAACACAAAATAAAGGATCAATAAATGCGGTAGTGAGCAGCTGTCAGGCCGATTTCATTCCCCGAAGAAATTTCGAGGGATCTTTTTTTTTTTCTTCTTCTTTTGACTTTCTAGAAATGATGGAAAAGCGGTTACATAATGCCATTAAAACATTGCAAATAAATATTGACTTTCTAAAATGGATTATGCGTGTTTTTCTACGTGTCGTTCAAACTGTGATTAAGTTGCATTCATCAATCGGTCTCCAAAGTGTTGATTTGGCTACTTTAACCGTGTTTAATGTGTTTTATAAAACGCGTTTTATGCTTTCTGCTATTCGTGATTAAACACGAGTTGGGATATCGCCAATCTTGTATAACTTGAAATTTGTTAGAAAATGTCTTTGAAATGCATTATAAAGTTACATTTTCATAACCTCATTTCTATCCAGTTCTTTCCAGTTTTACATGTGCTTATTCTCAACATGTTCACTGTCTCGGCTTTACGACATAAGAATGCATAATCTTCAATTAAAATTAAGCCTCGTGTTTTCCTTTTAAATTTAATGCTCATTTATGAGTGTTGTAATCTTTAAAATGTTTCCCAAATTTACTTTTTTTTTCCCACAAAAAAAAAAGAAATTAAGGGCAAGTTCAGTAGTTTTCCTGAAGCGTATTTTAGACACTAAGTGTACTCTAATATAGGTTTTCACAACTTCCACACAAATACTGGCTTACGTCACATGAATATTGCATACTTTAGTGCAGTCTTCCACTCTAGCGATATTAAACTGTAGATTGCGAAATGCATTATCCTCAAAAATCCATTTTGTAAGCAATCAATCGTGAAGAACGATTATGCAGGTTGATGCAGAGCAAGATTTTTTTTATTAGTAAGTAATGATACAGCTTTATGATCTGTTTATTCGCAAAACTAGCAGTAATCAAAGTGTAAAAATAGAAAAAAAAATGATATGGAAAGGTCACTCCAGTTGAGGGCGCTGCATGCCTGGACTCCATAAGTGGTTCTGTTAATGGCACATCTCTGCATACTAAAGAAGGAGCTACAAATGTCATCATTTTTAAGGGAATGATTTCTGTATATAGTTTTCTCAATGAAATGTTGAAAAATGTTAAAATAAAATATTCTGCTCTCTTTCTAATGTTTTCAAATTCACCACCAGAGGGCGCTTCGCAGTTTTGATGCGCTCCTGGTGGGCAATGGCGATATCGAGATGCATGTACTTGACTGTTAGTTGTTTGAAATATGTCAATCTTATCCTATTACAAATTTAAGGGTGTCCGCCTCGGTGTGTGACAGAGTTAAGGCTGGGCTAAATTTTTCGTAGAAAATACGTCATCGGATTAACTTCCGTTAGCTCTCGAATCGTGCATTTAAAAAAAATAATGCTTACAAGGCTTGGTTTGCAATTGTGGAACTGTAAATACTGGAATTAATGTTTACGGTTATTGTATCACAGCCCTGTGGATGTATTGGTAACGTAGGCGTGACGTCACGCATCTTTGACGTTTTCCTAGTAGTTAATCTTGGTTGCGTGAGTAAGTGACGCCATCGGTTCATTGATGGGAATTAGTTTTTTCCCCATCAGTTTTATGACGCCCGTTGTCCATTTTCTTTCCCTTTCCCTTATTATGATTAGTCGTGAATGCAAATTGATACGAAGATTTACTTATCCTGTTTGCAGTACTGAATTTAGTGCTAGGAATTTGAGGGATTCTGATTAAGGACACAAATGAAGGCAAAATGTGAGATGTACTCATACTGTACATTTGTACAGTGTACTAACTGAACATTTAAACTAAAAATGAACCCACTTGAAGTTAGTTAAATTGAATTGGTATTCATTTTATTGACTGTTTTAACTACAGTGTGTTTCAACTGCATTTTCATCCTATGTTGAATTTCATCGATTTAACTGGAATAACTAATGCAGAGAAGCTAATTATTTTTATTAAACCCAAGTGCAGTGTTGTTAAGCCTCCCTCCGAACATTAGTTAACAAGCGAAAGAGCCTATAGTTGGACAGCACTGTTAGCAAATATGCGAAACACCTGTTTAATTCGCAAGCTACCTGCCTGTGCCAGAAGGTAAAAACCACATTTCAATGCTATATACACTTTGTGAAGGACATTTTGTTTATTCCTTACCGCAGGTTTTTTGTGAGTTTGCCCGAATTTTAGCCAGCATTTGTTTTCTGATGTTGCAATACTATAACAATGGTAATAACATCATCAATAGTCGTGTTTGAAAACGACAATATTTGGATTTTTTTTTTTTTTTTCGGAGTGGAATATGTACATTTAGATATGCAACCGACAGTAGGCCATGTTCAATTGAGGTTACCGTGTTTCTATTTTGCCCTCCTTTTTCCACTTTTGCTATATTATATTGCGTTTAAAAATGTATTTTTACGAGTTTAGTAACGTGTTTTTTATCTTCTTTTTCTACCTCCTTTGCAATTTTCAAACGTTTTGGCTAGATGCTGAAATAGGCCTTCTGCAAATGGCGGCCATTTTCTGTTCTACTTTTCCTCAAACGTTGCACATGCATTTTTTTGTTGTTGTTAATGCATGGAAATAAGGCCAATTGGAATTGCGCAAATCTGAATTATTAATAACGATTCATCCATAACATATGATGACAGGGGAGTCTTCTTTATCGGGAGAAATCAACCGTGGCGCCCTCTGTCGACGACGTTTTTCTGGTTTGTCAGTTTGCCCGTAAGCTAATTTTGCAATGCGCTAGGTAGAACCTATTTGGGCGAATTGCAGCGCCATCTGCGGGCGTTTTACGAGAGTGATTGGAAATTAGGTACACGTTTTCGAATATGTAATTTTAATTAGATTTTTAATGACTGCTATTATTTTATTACGCGTCATTTCGAAGGCCAAAAAGTTTGCTTTCTCTAGTCTAGAAATGTCCAAATTATGTTTATTTGACATTTGAATGTGTCTTGTAGTTTTGATTAATTTATTTGTAATGGCAAAGTTCCAGTAACTTTTAAATGGCACGTTCAAGATTTCTCAGCTCTTTGATGCATTAAATCCAAAAACTATCAAGGGTTCTTTGTATGCGTAAAAATGTTCATTTCTTGAATTTTAATGCTTAGGCGAATATGTCTATTATTTTAATCATGTTTTGGAGCTGTTGAAGATAATCGGATGTAGTTAGCGATTACCTTTAACACGCCCCTGATTTGGGAACTAATGTACGATTTTGAAGAAAAAAATAAAACCAGTGCAAATATTAGGATAATCTAAATGCAAATAACTTTAGGCGTGGTTTTTATGCGCTGCTGTAGCTACATTGTGCAGTTGCGATTGTTAAACAAATAGATTTTCATCAAAAGAGACAATTATTATCGCGTCAAGTGATGGAATATAAAATTGCCTTAATGATATGCGAGAAATTGATCGATAACACGAGCTATTGCAGGCTTTTTTAAAACGGGGACATCTAGCGACCAAAACGTGCAATGATTTGTTTTAGTAGCAATTCGTGGAGCTTGGTTGCCAATATCATGTTAGATCTGCCATCTTGAAATTCCTCTCGGTGGCCATATTGAATCTATCTTGAACGTCGTCTTAGGTTTCTTTTGAGTGCCATCTTGAACCCCTATTGGTAGTTATATCTGAAGATCAATTTTGGCTGGCACATTTATGCATGAAAATGGGATAACCGGATGTGGCTTAGTGCGCATGCTACGATAAGCTCCTTTCGATGCTCGAAGTCTAATAAGAATTGTTGTATCTAATTTTCAAGATTCTTCGCTGGTGACGGAGGAACTAAAGAACCGGCTGTTGGGAAAGTACAACGGCGATGAGTGCGGCAAGATGGAGACGGACGACGACTTCGAGGCCGCCGCCAAGCGGAGCAAGAAGCAACCGGAAGTGGAGGAGGAGGAAGAAGAAGAGGAGCTTTTCTTCCAACCCCCACGGAGGATCTCCATGCTCTGGAACTCGAAGCTGAGGTGGAAGGAGGAACGCAAGAAGGTGCTCAAGATCTCCATCAACAAACTGCGTCGGATCGAGGATCCGGAAGTCTTTCTCTGCCGTTCTGTACTCATTAACAACACGGTGCGGCGGCTGCACCGCGAAATCCGCGAGGAAAAGATGGCCCGCTACCCGGAGGTCCACCGCCCGGTGCCGGTCAACTCTTGCGGCCTGGTGGCTGCCAACATCCCAGAGGCTTTCCCCTGTCGCAAGCGCCTGGCCTCTTCTTCCCTGTCCTCATCCTCCTCATCTTCCTCTTCTTCCTTTACCTCTTCATTCTCTTCCTCCTCCTCATCCTCATCCAACTCTCTCCTGGACTGCAAGGAGGTGGCGCTGCCATCGTGCTACAACAACAAGGAGAACCTCCAAGAGGACATTTGCGGGGAGGATGCGGAAGGTGCGCCCCACAGCCCCAAAAGGATGCGCACGGACCAGACTGTGGCCGAGGGCCCTGTTGCCCACAGGCACGGAGCTGCGGCGGCGCCCTCTGGCGGCCCGTGTGCAGTGTTTGCGACGAATGAACGGATTAAAGCCAAATGTGATCAAAGCCTGCGGGCGCCCCCTAGCAGCGAATGTGGCCAGAACAGGGAGGACAAGCTATTGACTGAGAGTTCCCTGGTGCAGCAGCACGCAGCCAAAGACAGGAGCCGCGGACTTCTAGTGTCAGAGTACGAGAAGCAGTACTCGCAGTACTCTTGCGGCCAGTTGTCCATATTCGGCGAGCTGCAGTCCGTGGTGTTTCACAGCCTGATAGCCTCTCTGGAATCCTAGCTTTTTTTCAACCGCCAATCAAATCGCTCCATCTGGTGGAGAAACAAAGAAACAATAGTTTGTTGATTCATGAATTGAGCCAAGGACTGAGAAAAAATGTCTTCATAGTTACTATTATCGCCGTGAGAGTTATATTATTATTATTATTAATTATTATTATTAATATTATTATTATTATTATTATTATTATTATTACCATCGTCATCCACGATAATTATTTTGGTTGCCCGCCTGAGCGAAATTTTGCAACC
This sequence comes from Julus scanicus, assembly GCA_034698625.1. Lineage (NCBI taxonomy): Eukaryota > Metazoa > Arthropoda > Diplopoda > Julida > Julidae > Julus > Julus scanicus. Next base: position 16,824 of record JAQGBW010000042.1, on the reverse strand, counting down.
AGAGATTGGGAGCGATGGATTATGGATGGAGCATTCCTCGAAGCGTTTGTTAATCGAGGGTGAATGAAAAGCTAATGTTAAGTGGCTAAACGTTAACGCCGGTTTAACTCCGAATGATAACCAAGGGCCTGCAGCGTTGAATTCAATCAGCGGTTTATGATGAAATATTGCCGTTTCTTTCCCCTGGTTTAAATGCTGCTTAAAAACACAGTTTGGTAGATTTGCCGATTACAAATATGCCAAACTGGGTTCTTAACCATTAATTTAACCAGGGAAATGTAACAGCATTTTTTTTTTAAAATCGTAAACCGCCGATTAAATTCTGGCTCTTAACTAGTATAATTGTCGATTAAAGTTTCAAGCCTGGTTTAATTGCCGGTTAATTTCCCATTTTGGGGACAATTTCCGGTTAAATTCCCAAGATTAGCTTAATTGCAGATTAAAGTTTCAAGATTGGTTTAAAGGAGAGGGGGAGGAGGGGGGGGGGAAGGAAAAGAAAAGAACTTTAATCGCCAATTTGACCATTCTGGTAATTTAATCGGCATTAAATTGCCAGAGTGGTCAAATTGACGATTAAAGTTCTTTCCTTCTCCTTCCTCTCCCTCCCCCCTTCCTTCCTTTTCCAACATATTTTTAAACCCCCCAAAGTTTTTGATTTGATTAAATCAATTGTCAGTTATACCGTATTTCATCAGTTCTAAGATGCCATCGATTGTAAGACGTACATTAGTTTCAGTACCATGGCTTTAAGACACCCGGGATTCTTAAAACTTACCCCTTTTATTAAAGATGTCTTTATGGGGAGAAACAGTGCATTATAATTGATGAAACACGGTAATAAACTTTAATCTGCCCTGGAAATATATATGCAGTTCGCCTTTGAAAACTTGTTTTAATAGCCGAAGGAAGTTAACGGAGTTTGGTGCAGTCGAGCGCTTAATCAGCGTTCAGTTTTCATCGATTTTATGTCAATGATTATCTCTCCGATCAATTTAATCCGAACAAATTTTTGTTCGAATCATCTTTGCAATGAAACTTATCTGAATGCCATTAATTTATCTATGCCCAGTTGCACCAACCTTCGGTTCTGGTAATCTGAGTTTAGTGCGACTGTCTGTGCAGTGTTCCAAGTGCGATACTTTCCCCATCAATCCAGCATTTCATTATTATTATTTCCCAAATGCAATAAAAGATGGCCGCTGTTTTTAGTAACAGTTTTTTCTATTTTATTTATATGGCACAAATAAGTTAGACCGATGCTTTATTACGTATCAAAATTTTTTTCAAATTAGACTTTTCTGTCAAATCTCAATTTTTTAAAACATTTTATTTGGTTTTAGTCGATTTAATTCAGATTTTCTAATTAAAATTTTACGCAATTTGCATAATTTGCTTTCCTATCCCTCATCTCACCAAAACTAGGATTTGCTTAATCATCGTTTAAAGCTGGTTTCTTTTTTTTAGTGTCTTTGGAATGGCCGTGTGCACCATGATCTGTTAACATAATCTTTATCAAATTGTTTAAATTTATTAGCATAATTAAAACAATCCGCTCATTATGGATTTAAACATCAAAATTCAGCGATGATTAATGGCCGTTGTCTACTTTAAATGTAATCGAGCATTAATTACATTTTAATGATTCCAATCTAAAATAATGTAACTTTGATGCACAGTTGAAGTTGCATTAACTGTAACGATTCATTAACACTATTGATTAATTAACACCAGAGACCAAACTTTTGGTATACCAAGTGGAAAATAACGCCGGCTATTAATCGTCCGTTAAATGATGACTTAAATCTTGTTTGCATGATACATGGACCCATTTGCAAGTGTTGCATTAGAATTAATGTCTGGATAAATCTGTTATCCAAAGCCCTTAATGAACCGTTAAGTATTCTATGAGCCCGTTAGCATTCATGGTGCAAGGTTGGTGAAACCGGCTTTTAACGTCCTGTTAAGGTCCATGTTGATGATGTGCATGCATGATGGCCACAAAAGACCCGCCCGTTGCATCGTTATTTTAATTGTTAAAACCTGCCATTAAGTGTAATTTCAAGCCAGCCTTTTATGATTTACTTACAGCATTTTATGTAAACCTCATTATAGCGCGCTTTATTTAATTGATACTTAAGGCTAATGAGCAACTGTTTTATTTTATCGCAAACCAAAGCGGTTATGTACTGTATAAGCTAACTTTCTTAAGATGAAAAGTGATATCATTTTTTGTTTTGTTTATGTAAAATAGTTTGTTTTATATCAAAATTGGCCCTAACCGATGTGCAAACGGGACACGGGGATAGGTGGCGCGCACAACTTTTTCATTTGAGTTGCGTTGACTCAACATGGTTAAAATGAACCTCTGGGTGGAAGTTAAGAGGCAACTTGTGTCCCCGTAACCCGTTTGTACGAAGGCAACTGTAAATTATTGACTGTTTTTCACCATTTATATCGCCGTCATGAAAGTAACGCCGCCATCTTTAATTTTTTATTTTTATCGCTATTCGAAGAAAAAAGGAATTAAACTGGTTACGAATTGGAATGGATATGCTGCGACTGTATTTTCTTTAATTTGTAATAAAATCATTGCTGAGAGGCAACGTTTTCATATCGTGGTTATATAGTTATTCATTTTTGATTTTAGTTCATAGTTGGCGCTGCCATCAACTTTTTCAAATGACAGTACCAGATTTGTGGTATTTTCAGTATTTGTTTTCTACCAAGTTTGGAAATAGTAACATTGTCTTTTTGGATTATTTTAATATTTTAATGACGTTTTTAAAAATCGTTTGCTTAAATTTTTCAAGATTTTGATACATTTCTGCCATTTTAAATAATGTTGAAAAGCTTTATAGACACGGTTTTGTGTAAAATTATTTATGGGTTTATCTCGCCTGTTAATGCAGAAAATCCTATTTTATCATACTTGAATTTTAAATCTCTTTAAAAATTCAAGCAAATTAAATGCATTGCTGCGCCAAGCTGCTGAAAAGCGTGTCGTGGAATCGTTATGAAGGGATTAAATGGCCGAAAAACTTTTGGAAAAGTAAAAATAAGCTTAAATTAGAAGAAAATGAAAATATACATCGTTCTGTTAAAAGTAGTTGAGTCACATGACAAGCTCTGGTTTCCTGTACTACAAATTTCCTAATGTTAGCATTCTGCGGATATTCGGCAAATCCAAAATAACATTTAATCGATTATTAGATTATTTTCATATTTCTCACTTTTCCCTCATGTTTACTGATTATGAACAAAGACAACGATACGAAGAATTGTACATCTCAAGCGGTTTGTGATAGTTGGTGAGCAGCCTAATTTCTTCCATGACACCTGACCAGGTAACACATTTACATAACGTACTAATATTCGTGGATTTCGTGCATGCTGATGATGGATTGGAAAGCCAAGTCTGTCGAACATCATATTATTTGATTACCATTATTAAAACAGCTGTTTGACAGCTTTGCATATCAATGATGTTATTGTATTGTTGGATTGAACACACTTCATGAAGGTCACACATTTAGTGAAACGTTTTCCAAAAACATTTTATTTTTTCAAAAGAAGTCTTTATTTGACTGTTTCTACTGTATTTTTATAATTGTCTTCATAACTTGATAATCGGTTAACTTTTGAACTTGTATATTTGCCATGTTATAACATAATAACACTTGTGTATAATGTCACTATTCGCCGTGTAAAATTTTGGTATAGAAATGTAGCTGAAATTTTGTTTTTGAAATTCCACTCAGCCATCAGTTTTCAAAAAATCAAACATTTGGAACAATATTCGTTTAATAAACATTTCAAGTATGATAAACATGAAAATACAAGTAAGAATTTGCCATAAGCAAACATTAGGAGGTCAGCCATGACAATGTTGACAAAAAAAAGCTTCACGGTTGGCCTGGCGATTGTAATTGAAACTTGCAATTGTTGATGCTGAAAACGGAGAAAGATTTATACGAAGGAATGCGGTCAGCTTTACAATTATAGCCTAACCTATTTCAATGCTACTTATCTTAGCTAGACGAGCTGCTGTATATACTGACATTATGCTACATTGCGCCAATTAATCTTCCAATAGTCGCTTATTACAGATCGATTAAAGCTCAAACTTAAACGCTGTTAACAGTAAAAGCAAAACCTAACGTATATTTTCAATAACAATTGTAATATTTACACTTATCATGATTTAATCTGTTACCATGTTCACATGTGTACACATACCCTAAAAGACGCATCCATTACGGAAATGTGATGCTAAATAACATAAGTTGCCATTACAACCACCGAACGCGCTGGAGTTTCAATATGGCCGCCACTTCAGTTATTAATTTTAATTTTTTTCAAATTTAGTCAAAAACTACCATTTCCTTCCGGCGTAGTGTTCGAAATTTTTACTCAGTGTTGGGGCAATTTATATCTAAAGCAATCTATAAGTGTTCAGTTAACGCCAGTTAAGTTTTGCAATTTTATTGGAACTATTTGGTCGTGTAAAAGTCGACTCTAATTTTTGACCCAAAGAGGACAATGTTTGTGCTAATTTTTTTTCAAATCTATGAGAACAATCTCGGTAAGATCTTGGTTAGTAATAGTATTTGCAGGAATAGAGATGTTCCATTGAGTGTAACTAAATTATTTATACACACTTTATAAGCTGCATTTCCGTATAATATTCGTTTAGATCTGCCCCTAGTTTCGACTCTGCATGGTTCTTTTTGCTTTTTGCATCGGTGCAGAAGGACACGATTTCAACGTTGTTAATAAATTTGGGAATTAATAGTTCAGAAAAACGCCACCTACCGAAGCGCGAAAAATATTCGCAAATTTCTGCGAGTTTCCTTTGTGCGGTCATGCTTATTGCTCGAGCCTTTCGCATTGAAAATATGCAGTATGCAATATGTGTGATAATGTTTCCAGCATTTGCGGAACAGAATACCGAATTTTATGGGAAATAAGTATGGGTCAAACGATACTAACGTGTAAGTGTTCGTGCTATAAAGAAGTGCAAATTGCGATGTGTATCAGACTTGTAAATTGCGATGTATGCCAGACTTATAAATTACTTGATGTTTAAATTGTTTTGGATGTTTGAAAAATCGATGAAATGTTGTAACGAGATCACTACCAGTCTAATGCCAGACTGTTTTTATATGGTCGATATTTTTTTAATGTACGTATTATATATACGAATCTGCAATCTTTTATTTAGATATTATTCCGAATATACATAAGTAAATATGTTGAGTTAATTGGCATTTGTCATTATTGGAAATTTTGAGTAAATGTTATTGTTGAGACCGTATACAAGTTTGACTGCAAGTATACATATTAAGTGGATCTAGATAAGTGATGCGGTAAAACATAGTATGCACTTTGGTTGTCTATTAGGTTAAAATATGTCTTTCTTAATTGATTTTATATAATATGGGTTTTTACTGTTCGAGCTTGGAATATAAATTACATTTATGGTTTTATTATATACATATGTAGTTATACAGTATTTATGAGATGAAATACTTAACTATACTTAATAGTGATACGGGTTAGAGGGATATGGAACAAATCCCTAATTAACCCTAACCTCCCCTAACTACACACCTATATACTTACTAGAATAACACCAGAAGTACATTGACGCGTAAATGTCATGCTAATGAACAGACAAATGTTGTTACTGTATTTACTTAATGTCATATAAAGACGGCTCTGCACTTATTAAATGTCTTTAATAGCTGTACAATTTTGATGTTTACATTTATTTAAAAAATGGCGGCTGAAACAAACCCGGAGGGAAAACTTTTTTGCATATGTTTGTACGTACATATACGTCTTGGTGGAAACCCGGCTTAAGTTTTTTTTTGTACGTTGAGGACCACCTGTACTTCTAACAAAGGGGTTCTTGTTGCCTGTCATAGGATTAGTTATTTGACTTTGTACCATTGTAGGTACATGTACGTTGTTCTTCCGTCACAACCCGCGTCTATAATAGGCTCGCATCAATCACCGCATAAATTACATCCTCATCATTTTTAGGGCTTCGATAAATCGCACGAACACGAGTGGCGCTCGTTGAAACCCGCTTTTCACATTTTTCTGTCTTTTCAAGGAGTTAACGAAAGATTAAACATTTTTTTTATCCTATGTATTTCCTCATCTCCTGCAACGCGTTTTATCGATTAAAATTCCAGCTGTTTAGCATAAACTTCCGCGAGCTCGCTTTTCCACGTGAAAAATAATGCAGACGGCGCTGCTAATCTGCCCAGTTTATCGCCTCTCCGATTATTGATTTTCACGTTGGGAGCGCTCTAGTCCTCGGCCTACACTTGTTCAAAAAGTAAATGTCTACTATTAAAATTAAAAAGCGTTTAACCTGTCAATTGCAACGGGCGATCAGGGCTTGGCCTTTGGGGTCGCTCTTTGGGTCAAACGTTGGAATAGATTATTCACCTACTTGAAGTCTTCCAATAGATTTCATGTGATCTGTAAATATAATGGTGCTGTTTGTAGGGCTAGGATGTATAATGCAGAGTGCAGACAAGAGCGAACACGTAACAGAAACAAGGTTTCGGAAACATAGTTTGCTCACCAGTTTTCTATCCAGAGGTTTCAGAATTGTTTCCAGCAAACATTTCAAACGGTCTGGATTAAATGTAAAATGTTTGTTGTTCATGGCGCTCCTACCAAGGCCGGTATGCCATCGAAAATGTACCTTATTTAAACTTTTGTAAATGGAAAACATTAGACATATTCATTATAGAGAAAATTAATTATTTCATTCACAAAATAATTTAACTTTATTTTCATTGAGAAAATGCAAGGAAACTTATTAAGTTCGCATTTGGAAAATTCTATTAAGACCATGTAAATTACTCTAAATGTTCCCAGACTTATAAGGAAAATACCATACAATATACATGTATATATGGGGCATTTATGATTAGTTAGTTTCACGTATTGCATTTCCGGTGTATATTTTTTTGCTATATGAGGCGTGTAAAGGTAAGCGGCCATCTTGTTCGGAAATCGAACTCAGGTTCTATTGTTTCCACGGTTACATTTCCTGTATTTTCGCGACTGTTTTTTAAGGAACGAGGCGGGACTTTCGGTTATCGATAAGGGCATCCCAAATGAAAAGCTGATTCAAAAATTGGTGCAAAGACCAACTTTTTTTCCTACGCGCCCTAACTGAAAGCGCCCCCTATGTTCCCGTGTACAAAGAGGCATTTCGCCAGGATTTCCAGTGTGAACGAACAGCTGCGAATTGCTGCGCTGGATGGCAATCGATAGCAACGATACCTTATCTTTTAGCTCCTTTTTGAGTCGTCGTCGTATGAAAAAAAAAAGTGCACGGATGTACAATCCCAGTCGATGAAAATGGGATCAGCAAGATAACGAGGTGGCGCTGGCTGCTGTTCAGAATTTCAACAGTGGTGACAGCGAGAAAAGATGTCACACACTTTGGTCCTATCTGCTGACACGGATCAAGCGACATGAGGTGATATCATCCCGTTTTTACCATGCATGGAATGGCGTCTTGGAATAGGTAAAAATAATTTATGCTGGCTGCAATGGTAAAAACTTTGAAAAGTAACTCGTACTATATTTGTGTCATATGTAGTCTTAATAATTATATGTGTCATGTATAAACACGTGGAACCAATTTAGCATATGATTAATCATATATATAGTCATTATGTGGAAACGCACCTTTTAGGATCTAAAAGTTCTAACAATCTAATTCTGTGTTAGTTTGTGTTAGCAAGAATAACATTCCATGCAATATTGCAATATTAAAAAAAAACCTGGATTAACTATATTATATATAAACGAATCTACTGCTTTTTATTGTTAATTTGATCATTATACTCAACATCAAATTACTGCAACATTTGTATTAGATTAATGAGTTTCTTTTTCAACATTAATCAAGAGGCTTGTGAGGGTTCAACGTGTCAGAAACAATTTTTAATATAATTTTCATAACAAATGTAAGAAGGGCAAACCTATCAGGTAATCAAAATGAACAATTAAATTGAAGATGAGTTGGGGGATAAACAGAATGGAAGAGGTTAGAATATTCATTGAAAATTTAAGACGTGACTATCAGTGATTATATAAGCATCAAGGATGAAAATAGATTAAAAAATGTGCACTCTATTAATTTAACGAGTACCTTGCCTTTTTTCCTCTTTGTATAGAAGAGTTGGTGGAAATTAATTGATTTAATCTCGATAAAAGACACGGGCATTTACAATGCTTTTTCAGGTAGTTGGCCCACAATGAAATTCTGTTCGTGACTTATCATCAATCTTGACAAATAAATCCAACGACGTTCAATAGAGGCCGTAACAACCACCAAGTGGAGCATTCGAAAAGTTCGGCGAGATATAAATAGTGGAATTTTGGGGTAAAACAATCCACTGCATTTACAGAAATTCTTTAACTTTATCCTTATATACATTTTTTTAAAGAAATTTTTACAATACATTAATGTAGGCTACAGAATTGGCTGGAATTCAAGTATAACGCAGACAGAACGTATTAATTATACTATGCTGTTGAAAAAAATGTAAATTCATAGACATAGGAAAGGTATTGTTCATGAAAATGAAACATGTTTAAAACACTGAAATATTTTTGCATATGTAAAAAATTATGATTCTATAATTTAAAGTTTAAATATTCATGCATTTATCGGTATTTCCATGGGCTTAGACATGATTCACGAAAACTGAAAGGTAAAAAAAATGAAGAAAAACTTAAAACACACGTATTTAACATGTCTTAAGTTAATTTTGTAATGGAGAAGATTAAGATTCTCTTCTTTATCTGAGCTAGCTTGACGTGTTGCAGAAAAGGACAATCATGCTGATGAATGCAATGCAGATATTTTAATTAAAAAAGTTTAGTTGTAAATTCTCGACTCAAGTGAAATAAAGTTTATTTAAATTTCTTTTTTTCATACCACACTTTTAACGGTTTCATAAACAAACCAGTCCTTTTTTTTAATGAAAACTACATCTCCACCTGATACGCTCGCTGTATTTATGTATAATTTGCATTTAATTAAGAGCAAACTGGTTTATCCTTTTTTATATTGCTCGTTGAGCCTCATCACAAAAGCGTTTTATGTCGGTGGGCTTACCGAAAATAATCATCCCAACATGCAAAATTAAACGGGAGGAAAAATGCATCAAAATGCATTCTTTAGCGATTTGAATGTTTTATGAAGCTGCATGTATGATGCAAGCTCTTAATCCGTGTTCAGAAACACTGCACTGACTGCAGCAAACATCATATATGTAGCTGTAGTCACGGAATAGATTTCAGCCGAAATTTCTATTCAAATCGGTTGAAATGCAAATGTCGTTTCATTACTATTTTAGGCAGTATTTAACTCTTTTCAACTACTGGTTGAAATCGCTTTCGTGACTACAGATTTTGTCTAGCTATATTTCATTCAATTTAACGATGGCAAAAATGGCAGAAATACCCTCTTTTCACAATTATCAGTAATTTCCCGTCAAAGAACCATTTTTCATACGGCTGACGAATTCAATAGGAAATACTCGTCAACTCAATAAAACTTGGGTTTTAATTTATCTAAACCCTTTGGCGAAATCCTTTGTTTTTCGTGCTAGATATATTTTAATAGCATTCAGCAGTGATGACTGAAAGCAAAACTGAGACATGTCATATCTCTTTTCTTTATACATGAAACTGTCTGTTACAATGTCATAGGCCTTGCGTTTATCTAAAATTTTGTTCCACAATATTTCTGATTAAAAAATTATAGGGTAACTGTAAAATTTTAAAGAAATATCATTTCCCTAAATATGAATCTAAATATAATTTCTAACTCCAAAATATATTGATATACCACATGTATCAGAACTCTTTATAAAAAATGTGTAGGGGTCCTTGAAACTTTGAAATATGCTTAAATTTCTTTGTTAACAAATCTACTGAACACATTGTAATTCCTTGACAGTTTAAGTATCGACCATTTGAATAGTGTTCCAAATGATCGTTTTGTCACATTTTGCTATTAATCTAAAAATTCCAAACATGTATTTTTAAGAATGCATTTTATATGTGTTGAGTGCTGATGGGATATAGCCAATCGGTTTAGCTTTCTTCGAATTCTGAATGTTTGGAAGTATTCAAGGTTCGAAATTTATGTTATCTGAATGACTTATAGTAAAAATGTGCATGTGAATCCTTTGCTATAACAGCTTGAGTCAAAGCTTATGCTCAGTTTTGCTTGCATTTCCCCATATTCTCCACCCTCGCTATAGCAATTGTATAGTGGCCAATAAAACTATGATTATAGTTTGAAATTCTGGATTGCATCCCCTAACCATCCCAAGGGGCTCCCAAGATTTTCCCTAAACACCACGTGCTCCAATAGGAATTCATCTTGAAAAGAGCATAAAAAGGGCCTTGGTTATAGGCTCCATGGGGGTATATTTGAAACCCCCATGGCCTTCGTAGTAACAATAACCTCCGTGATGTGGCCAAATCAAACTAGGTTTATTGTTTTACGCGATTGGCATTATAAGTAATTAGGCATTACCCTTGACAATTTTTGCTGTCCCAACCTCAGTTATTTATAATTGATACGCGACTACATTTTTGCCCTCCGAATTTATTTTACCCTACGCTATAAAAATTTATTCGTTGCCGCTCGGAAGCCGTTTCTGCTTTTATCATTCCGTTTTTATATACGCGAGTTGAGCATTTTATTAGACAGAAATTACGCGCAGCTTGGGTCAGAGCTACGTCGAGAAAATATATATAAAATGCACAAACGAGGTTACAAATTTCATCTTTTTGCCATTTTTATTTCTTGACCTTAACCCTAGTACGGGTTGCTTTTCGCGCGTTTGTTGCCAAACAACACCTACGTGGAAACGACGCGACCTTTAACCCTTTTACCCACGCAATGAGAAAGCGGAAATGTACGAAGAAACATGTCTACGTTTCAATCCGACTGGGAGTACAAACGCGTTGATAGAGAGCGAACAAGAGCTTCTTGCCATCAATTTTTGATTCAACTTTGGACCTGATGGAATGAGTACGGATCTAATTAGCAATTTTAGTTCGATTTAATATTTCTAGGTAAAACGGTATAGAGTATAATCGAGTATTCATAATCCCAACAGTTTGGCAAATCCTAACCCAGGGAACATCATCACTGGCGAACAACGTTAACTGTAAGTCTTTATTGGTCAATTTTGTATGGCTAGCGTATACAGCAGAAATAAATGTCTTCTGAATCAATGAACTAAATATTGACCTAGTAGATATGGTCAAATATTGGACCAAACCTGTTAGTTGTGCGTTTCGAAATTGATTGTAAGGGTTATCATACATGCAGCTGTTTGTGAATAGTTTAGCCCAAATATCGCAAAAAATAACAAATTTGCAATTTAAAATAGAAGCTGTTGTCCGAAAATGTGACCAACAACTCAACAGCGTGTCCAGCTGGCATTACCAGCCTCTTGTGTGAAGGATTCTACTAGTTGTTTAAAAATCCTGTTAGCAAACATAACAAACTGTAGGAATTTCTTATTTTTTTTGTTAGATACAGTACATGTGTACGCTTTTAACAGATAGCAAAAATTGTATCTATATATTTTGGACTTGGGTCATGGTATTAGGAATTAGGTCATGTAGAAGGATTCATTGCTAAGGAACTGATATTTCAAAAAAAAGTTCCACGATGTGTTTTTAAATTTGTTTAATCCAAAATGATCCTGATAAATAAAGCATACATATGGGAAGCATATTAATGCAAAATGTCAAGAGTGTAATGCAGGTGAAACACAAAACAAAGACAGGTTTCCGGAAACATGTTTGCGATAAAAATTTATTCACCAATTTTCAATCTTTTAGCAAACTTTTTGCGAAAAAATCTTGTTTCCAGCAAACATTTCGGTGTTGCCGGTTGTGGTGCTTTACCAAGTTTTTTTTATGTGCACACTATGGGTAAACCTGTCCTCGAAAACGTGTAGTAGTGCCCCCTAGTGATGAGGGACGCTACAATACTCCCTAATATTCCCTCTTCCCCCCAGTGTTTGACGATACCATGGAGGTAGGGCGTACTCCAGGGTCGTGGTGAACTCTCCTCAACTCATAATCATGATCGCCAGGTGCAGTTTCCCCACTGCCCCAGAGTACGCCACAAACATTTCGACAAATATGTTTGCAGAAACATTGTTTGTGTTTCATGTTTGCTCTGATCTGTACTCCGCATAAAAAGACCACATGACCGCAAGAAAGAGAATAGTGCAGACACAGACACGTGTCTATCCCCACCAAGCATAGGGGCTATTGTAATGGCAGGGGGCTGACTGGAGGTAGTCAACCAGTCTGAAAACCATACGTGTAGATCGCATTTACTTCAATATCCCCATTTCGTCCTGCCCACATTAAAGTAGGAGCTTTTTTTTTTTATCCCCCCTCCACATTTTTTTCTAGTTTGGCAATTTCGTTTTCTATGAATAAGTCACTGGCAGTTTATGATGCATCTAAATGTAAGAAGCCACTCGTCATATTATATTATTGTTCTACTTTCGTTCTTTCGTCGTAATGAACATCCATTGCACGTTTATGCGACGATGAAACGAATGCACCTGCAATGAGAAAAGTTCACTTAACTCCACGCTCTACTATCGTATTGGGATTATGTATAAAATAGCAACGTTTTAACACAGCCAAACATCTGTCCTACATTATGGCAATTGCTCTTTTGTGCGTTTATCAGCAACACAAATGGGCTCTGAACGTCTGTTAATTTAATAATCATGAAGACCCGCAATTTATACATCACATCCTTCTCTCTCTCTTTCCTTAACTCTTTTATTCCCATCGCACTTTTTCACATTTTTTTTTTTATTTCAAAGGCAGACAGCCTTTTTTTTTGACCACGTTTTTTGTGCAAGTTATGGGAACGAATTTCTGTTTCTACCTCTAGAGTGAGCACATAAATAATGCGAGATGTATTCATATTTAATCTTGAACAGCACGTACAACATGTTGATAAATGCTTTTATAAACTTTTTAAATTTGTTAGCACTATTGTAACATTTTATCGTGACATGGAAGAATCGAAGTATGGATGAAATTTTATAGAATATTCAAATGTTTAAAAAAAAATGATTATAAGGAATGGTCCCTGTTTTAAACAAAGTATGTTTAGTTAATACGCTGTATTTTGTTATCATACATATTTTCTTAATGATGTTTGAATATTGTTTCTAAACAAGATTAATATACATTTGGAAATTTAGTATTAGTATTACAAATATTGTGAGATTGACATATCATACAGTATTATACATTAAACATTGCAGATAACATAATTTTGAACAAATGCAGTTATCCAAAAAAATTCCAAATAGAAAAACTGAGATATTTTTATTTTTCATCATGTTTCTTTTGTATATATTTCCTGAAGCAGTGGAAAAATTCATGTAAAATCCATCCAAACAATCCAAACCATATTTAAAGAATTGTTTACGTTTATTTATACTGGTTATTTGTAATTGGTTGAAATGCTGTCTCGTATGTTTACTTTTGTTTCAAAATCAATGAAAAAATGTTTGATCCTGCCAAACATTGTTTGTAAAAATATTGTCGTTAGGAATAAAAAGCACTATTTAAATTTATAAGAGCAAGCATTGTCGAAATATGTAGAATTATTTCCAGACTCAGAAATATTGTAATAGCAATTGTAATGGTCTTCAAAACATTAGCATTGGAGGTATGTTGGGTTAGGATTCCCTTAATTAAACTCCGGATTTGCCAAGAGATTTATGGTTCTAGCTCTAGATTAGGCCTAGAGTTTTCGCTCTAGCTGAGAATCCCTGAGAAAGCAGGGTTTTTGGGAGGGGAGTTTTTCTGCTCATTTTTCTTCGTTTTAGCTCTTATGCCATTGCCGAAATCAATACGAAAGTGAACGTGATCTGAAAGAAAGTCGGCTCTTATTTCTTAAAGTATGGTAACAAGGAGTAGATATATCCATTTATACTCGATGAATGCGTGTCCTCCTCTGCAAAATAAGCACTTTGTACATGCGTACGAATAAAAGTAAATATAATGAAAGCTATATGTTTATTGGTGTGGAAAACGAAGCACCAACTATGCGGGTTTTCAATTTGCCCAACATGCAAATTGAAAACGAGATGAATGGAAAATGCGTTATTTCCATTTATGAAATTGAGGGCATTTTTACTGCGTATCCAATAAATCACTTCCGAGAATATATTCAATGAAACGTCGCCAAGGCTTATGCATTTACTGTGAAAATTAAGATAATAAATCTGTGTTTAAGTCCATATAATAATACACCTAATTCCATTTTTACTGGGTTTACGTATTCTCAAGAATATGGTATTAACAAATCGTGGGAAAAAGCTACATGACGTAAATGGGGAATGGTTTCATAACTTTGCATCTCATAAATTTCATAAAACGAATCCGACATTAGAATAAAGGAAATCAGAAATTCAGGAATATGTAAAATGGTATGTTTTTATAGATTTTACGAAGTAAATTAAGAAATTAAACATTATCCTTCTAGAATTTATTTAATAATATAACATTTAAAATATTTATAAAATATTGGCTAAATATACATGTATGCTGTGTATACTGTATATTGTACTTTAAAGTGTAGAAAAGTCTTTCCCATTTGTTTTAATGTTGTATTTCTTCTTTTTCACTACATCATCACATTTATCAATTGGATAAGCTTATCGAAAACAGTGTTTTCCGTTCATCAAAGTGATATCAATGAAACTAGAGTTCAAAAGCACTTGGATTTTCATACATTTTGACCCCGACAGCTGCATTTGTTAACAATAGATATAATAATTTAAGTGCAACTACAATAACAACGTTATAAACCTCCACCTGTTCACGTTTTTCTGTCCTATATTATTTCTTATTCCAACATCGCGTTGCATCTTGGGAATGTGGGCCTGCATAATCGACGGCATGAAATGTGAGCGAATTTCTCATAATTTTAGTAATGTTCGACACGAACATAAAAAATACCGAAATAAAATATTGGGAATATTCTAGTCTAGATCAATGTTTATACATAATGCTTAACTAAATTGAAAAAAAAAATGTTGATTAAATAGGTATAATTTGGGTGAAATAAACACAAATCAAGCAAAATAAAAATCTTATACAAATTTTGGGAATCTGGATTTATAGATTGAACATCTAGATACATGCTAAATCGAACTAATTGGTATTGATACCTGATTTGGGGCAAGATGAAAGAAACTAAGTCAACAAGTCTTGTTTGCATTTTTTTATTTGTTGTCAATCTCGATAATTATAATATTACATTTTTCTAACATAGCTATATAAACGGAAAACTTTAAATTCAAATTTTCGCATAAAAGATGGATGAGAAACTCGAAAAAATTCGTTAAAATTTTAAAGTGGATTTGATGTATAAATTCCTTCATAAAATTTTCATACACAGCCACTTATTTGAACCAAATATCCTTACAATTTTAGATCAATAGGACAATTATTACATGCGCAAAAAATGTTTTAGTATAAAGTGTCTCAATGCTCCCCAGTCTCCTCTAGTGGAATAAAAAAAAACTTATTTTAATAATTCCATGAAATATCCGTTATTTGTCCAAAATGTTTGCTCCCCCTCTTGTACACTTAGTAGAAATTTTCAAAGCAAATTACTTTGGGTGTGCTTGAGAAGGCCATCTTTACTAAAGGGCGCCCCAGCGCCATCTGTGGCGGAAAGGATAAGAACTGAGCCCTCCAGCGATTACGCTGAAACTGATGCTATGCAGAAACCTCAAAAACATTTAGATTATTGATTAAATTCGCACACACGGTGACACATGCAGTTAATAAACCTTGCATTTCATCACTTCACTTCCCATTCGTTGAACCTCCACTGGAGTTCATAGGCACGACGCGACGTATGTATTTACGTTTTGAAATTAAGATTGAAAATTAGCGCTACAAGCGGAGAGGGGGCGAACCATTTCAACGTTGAAAAATCATTTTCCATTCGGAGGGAAATAAATTGCCACCCTCTTGTACGGAGCAGCTAGAAACATCTAATTAAAGAGCATGAGAGATATACGTGTATATAAAACGAGAATAAATCTAAAAAAAAATGTTCAACAATAATATGTCAAAAGCTTAAGTAAGGAAATAAATAAGAGAATTTTTGCTCAAGTATTTTTTTATTTATTAAGTGGAGACACTTTTCCTCGCTGTGAAATGCAATCGTAACGGAAGGTTACTTGAATCTTAGCTCATGTTTCGTGTAATGAAGAAGTGCCATTCATCGTAATTGTTTTTACTTGGAAAAAAAAAATATATGCACGAGGCTAATATAGGCCTTAATACATGTGTCGAGATTAAACGATGACAACTATGGCTTTCAAGATTGCTTTACGAATTCAGCCATAGGCATTGTTTTAAGTGGATGAAAATACATAAGATGCAATGAAGTATTTACTTTGTATTTAATAAAAATACAAATTTCCACAACGAGATTGAGGTGTGGATCTTTCTGATTTGCAATAAAATCGTGGTAAAACTCACTAAAATCATTCCACGTGATATTAACTCTCGCGAGTTACTCGTCATATCTCGAATTCCATAAAATTTCCCAAACTTAGTTCAAAACATTAAAAAACCCTAAACATAAGCATCTCCTCAATGCTCTGCTGCTATGCTGGAAAGGTCATCCCCCTGGCGGTTTTTTTTTTCTACATTTTTGGCCTAGCTCTCGACAGCTGCTCTCAAAATTCG
>JAQGBW010000041.1:0-82085 GCA_034698625.1 Julus scanicus | reverse complement strand
CAGAATCCGACTCGTTATAACCTGTACTATCCAAATCTGCAATAATAACCAGCAATTTCAAAAGTCGAATTTTGGCCTGTTTTTGAAAAAAATGCATCTATAACCCCCAATGAACCCCCAATAATTACCGTTTTTTTAAAAAATGAGTAAAAATTCTACTTTTGAAATTGTGGGTTATTATTGCAGATATGGATAGTACATGTTATTACGAGTCGGATTTTGCAAGAAAAATCCCGATAAACAACTCCGGAGGGCCTCAAAAATGAAAAAGAAAAATTTGGGCCCTTCGTGCTTATTTTCAAATGCATTTTTGGAGCCCTTCGGATGCCTTTTTTCGGATTTCTCTAGCAGAATCCGGCTCGTAATAACCTGTACTATTCATATTTGCAATAATAACCCGCAAATTCAAAAGTCGAATTTTTGCCTATTTTTGAAAAAATTTAAAGGTTATACCCATAGCATTTTTTCAAAAATGAGTTTAAATTGGATTTAGGAAATTGAAGTTTTTTCTTGCAGAATTAGAAAGTAGACGTCTTTTCGATCCTTAATTTCCAAAAATAATCGCAAAAAATGATCTGAAGGGCCCCCAAAACGGCTTAAAAAATGTACACTTTTTTGGGCCCTTCGATCGTGTACTTTTTTTAAAAAATTTTGTTGGATTTTTGTGATCGTAATACAAGCTTATGCTTAGTATACGGGAAGAGTATTTGAAAAAAATTAATTTACATTTTTAACACATTTTTGCTAATTTTAATTGCGGGTAACATATATGCTACACCATGCGTTTGAGCCAACATTTTTTTTTCAAAAAACGAAATTTAAGAACAATCATCCTTGAAAAGCTGTAAATCACTTCTTTTTGTTGGCACACAATGCCACATTACATTTTGTGCATGGTACATATATGTAAATTCTTTACAATTTGGAAATTTGCTACACTGTCTTATGGTCAGCCAAGCTGGATAGTGTGAAACATTGTCTATGCATACCTCCTAGTGGATGTATGCCTTCATTTGCTTAATAAACCATATCCTGTGAACCAACAGGATATCCTGTCAAAGAACAATTTAATGTTACAATTCCAAGGAATCGATATTGGTAACCGAACATTACCACTTGCACCTAAATCTGGTTCCTCTAGGCCAACAACATTATAACTGCAAATGTCAACACAATAAACACAATAAACACAATAACAAAAGTATAAACGTTTTCTACATAAAGGTCACATGAAATCAAGTGAAAATTGATGATAACAATTTTTAATTTGTAAAAATACTATTTTGAAAAATGACCTGGTTTCATGGTGTAGCATATATGCTACATCACAAAAAACTTAATTCAATCAAATGTAAATATTCGCTTTTTAAAAATTTTGTATGCAATAAAATAGTACCTAAAAGGTTGCTTGAAACCACTGATATTTGTATTGCTAAGTAAATTTAATGATGACAAAGATATTTAAGGATGATCATGCTAATTGTTTGCTCTTTTGGAAAATGCATTCTTGAATTCTGATTCTGGATCTGATTGAGCAGCTAACCCTTTGAGACGGGGGCCCCTTTAAGGAGGCGCTACAATGCCACACGTGTGTAGCAATAAGTATACTAAAATACTCTACGATGTTGTCCGAACACATACTCTCCCCAGTTGTGTGCACGTCACCCTTGCCTCAATCTAAGATCTGTGGGATCCGTTTGTTTGACATTTTGCTTTAAGCCATACCATCCAATGAGCAGACATTTTCCAGATTTAATGGCATCCCTTAGCTGGGTTCCCTCTTCGGATGCAGTTTCCAATATAGCCACACTCCGATGTTCATGTAAGTTACATGTGTTGTTCGCCATGGTTTGCCGAGTCGGAAAAAGTGGTTCCGAAAGTTAGGAAACTTCCGGTTGAGGTTAGAACCTAAGTTAAAAAAATGCGATCGGAAAGACATTTTTAAGACTAACCTAACCTAACCTAACCTAGCCCTGGAGTCACTACATCTCTTAATCTAGAATATTTTTAAAAATATTTGAAATAGGTGAAATGTGGTTAACGACATAAGAATACGTAAATTAACTCGTATATTTTGTGCTGCAGTGAAGCTTAAGTACATTGCTACAATGTGTGAATATACCTGTTTTACGCCCCCTGTGGGATCTCAGGTACCGGAACTTTCCTAACTTCTGGACCGGATTTTTTGAAGTAACAATATACACCCTAAAAACATATCAAAGTTTCGTCAACATCAGAGTGTGGCTGCATTCCAAAGAACACCCAAACCCTCTCTCCAATAAATCCCAGCCAGTGGAGAACACATGTGGAATATCCTCAACCCCATCCCCACACAGATCACAAGTCTGGTCTTCCCCTCTGTTTTTAGTAATACGCTTATTCGTTCCTAGAGAGCCAGCTCTAGCTCTGAATAGCAAAGCACTGCCATAAGAGTTGTCATAGATAGGCTCTCTGCCTATTTTTGTTTTCAGTCGGTAAAATGATAGTGCTCTTTTCTATCTTACCTTTTTCCGACTTGCTTCCTTCCCAGGTAGTAATACATTTTTTGATTTTAGCATCTGAGTTGCACCAAGGTCCCCTCTTGGAAACATCTATCCCAATTCGGCACCCAAAACTCTTAACCCGCTTCGTCCACAGGGTCGTCCATCCTTGTCCCATGAAGCACATGGTTATGATTTTTATTTCCAAAATGATGGTATAGATGGCACTATAGTTGCACACTTTTACTAAGAACAGTGTTGCAAATATAGGTTCCACCATGAAAATTTAGGGAATAGCAAATGCACGAGTTTCTGCATTGAAAGCAATGTGATGTAGCAAATATGCTACACTATGCAGTTAGTTGATAATTATGATCGTAATAACGTCTACTTTAAAATTCTGCAAGAAAATGAATTTTGGCCCATTTTTGAAAAAAAAACGCTAAGGGTATAAACTCTTTGCTTTTTTCAAAAATCGATGATAATTCGACTTTTGAAATTGCATTTTTTTATTGCAGAGTTGGAAAGCATCCGTTTGGTGGGAAAAACACGTCTTTTTAGTTAGAAAAACAAGTTTTTTTTTTAAAGAACACGATTTTTTCTGTTGGAAAAACACGGGTTTTGGGAGGAAAACACTTATTTGTTTGCCAGTAATTCTTTTTTTTTTTTTTTTTTTTTTTTTTTTTGGCAAGAATGATTTTATTTGGCAGATAAATAATTCTTTTTTTTTTGGCGGAAAAACGTGTTGGTTTTTTTGAAAATATGATTTTTTTTGGTGTAATATTAATAAATTGAGAACAAGTCTTAATTAAACTAAGATAAGATGCAAAACGAGCAACATACCTTAAGAAACTCCCCAAATTCACAACTAGGTTCTTATCCTCTAAACTGAGTAAAACTTGAACCAAAGCAGCTTGACTCTCCTTCTTCTACAGTGGAATAACCCAGTGACGTGACAACGAGAAAAACTAATTTCAAATCATCACAAAATGTGTAATATGTTTCCAAATATAACATTTGTGAAAACTGTCAGGGTTTTACAAATGCTAATAACACATACTAATGGTAAATATCGAAAATAACAAAAAAATCTTTAAAAGCGGAAATTATTAACGACGTTTTAAGAATATGCATTACCGTAGGGCGGTGCTCCTAACTCTCTTAATAACCGATGTTCTCAGTTGCTATTCATAAATGACATTGAAACAATACATCTTACGCACTCTAATTTGCATAATTTCAGACTTTGTCTATGTTTCATGGTACAGTTCATAGTCTAGGCCATAATCTATAATCTGTGAAGTTTAAACAAATGATTAAAAAAGACAGATTTTAAGAAGAGATTCGAACCTGTAAACTCAAAATCTGATGCCCACGGTGGGCTCCTGCCCACCGTGGGTTCGTTAATGAATACCCTCCACCCTGCCGAGGCAGAGCTTCGCTGGATACCCACGCCCGGGTGTGAGGAGCCGTCGATGCCCCCCACAATGGGGACTCCAATGAAGGAGTCTTACCCGCTTCCGGATGTGTACCAGGTCTACACGATCCATCTCAGCAGTATCCCACCCGAGCTGAGCAACTAACAGAGCTCAAAACTTGGCTTTAAAATTTTGATAAAAATCTATATTTTAAATATCCTGAAACAAATATTGTATTTTGTAGCTTGTATTTTTCTGAATCTGCTGGTGAAATTTCTAAAAACAATATTAGTTCCTTAGCAAGTTACATAAAAATTACATATTTTCAAAATTTGAATTTGACTGATTACGCTTTGTGGATACTTTCAGATTGTGTCTATGGTTCATGGTCTAGTATAAATGTTTTAAAAAACCACATTTTATAAACTTATTGTAAATGGGCACATTTTTGTAATGATCTATTTCAAAATTTTCCCGAATATGACAAGTTTCGAGCAAATTAAGGGTATTTTAATGACTTATTAATTTCAAATTTGTAGAACGCTGCCTAAATGGCTTTTTGTAATCAACAGATAGCTTCATTAAGCCCTTCATTTGATTAGGCTAAAATGTACAATAAAAATACATTAAAAAACAGCAGTGATTTTTAGAGCTGCATATACAATACATTTCAAAAGGATAAAGCAAATTAAATAGTATACATTTCTTCATAGAAACATTAAGACTGACGTTTATAAAACGAATGTCTGGGAAAATATGCCTGAAAATTGTGTTGATGATCGATCATGATGAAGCAAACGTTAAATGAAGAACGATTTTAAAAACATACAGGAAACTCCAAGCTTGTAAGCATATTTGAGATAAGCCGTACACAAATTCATCCAGAAATCTATTTTGAAAAAATACACTCAATAATGCACTGAGAAATTTACTTTATATTTTAATTTCCACATTATATACTGTACATCAAATTCTGAGACAATCCCATGCACAACGTTAGGTTTTGTATATCTACAAGATAAGTATTGCACAATGTTTGAGAATTCAGGCAATGATTAGAATGCATGGAAATGACAGGTTTACAACGAAAGTGCGTCGATGTGGCATTAATGGAAGTCTTAGTAAAGACCCTTTGAGAAGATTGCCATAATCCGGATTTTAGCATTCCAATGGATTCTGTAAATGGATTCTATTGATAAATATTAAATCAATTTGCTTAAACATGAATTGCACACCAAGAAAAAAAATTGTACAATGTCTGCATGGCTGTTATATAATGAGGCTGAAGCTAGTTCCCAAAATGTTTAATCGTATTATTTAGATTTTAACTATCTAACCAATTAATGTAACCTCTTTCTGTATCAACAAACGGATGCGTTTCTATTTTTCTCATAATTTTTCAACTGCACTTATTACCTTATTTACCCTATATTTTCAATGTGTATTTGAACTTCGAAAATCTGTTTAAACGTTGCTATTTGGTTATGTTAATGGCAATTGTTTATTGAAATTTATTGATACAGACTGTTATGATTCTTGTTATATTATTACGGTTTAAGCAAAAGTAATTTAATATATACATTAACCATAAAGCTGTCGGCTGGAACGCTAACGTGACGTCATTTGCCGTGTTTATGATGTCATTGTAAGCTACCATGACGAAAATCATGCTGGTCTATGAATCATAAACTTAACACAGTTATAAGTCATAAACGTAAGTCTTAGTCACTACAAATGACATGGCATCTTGACGGCATATTCTAGACAGTATATTATTTTCTTAAAATCGGACATAGTCGTTGGTTAGTGTTTTGTGACGAAAAATGAACACGAAGATAGTATAGGAAACTTCACGTCTTTAGAGAACGGTCCTAAATTGATTCTTATTCTTTTTATAGTAGAATGTTGCAATCAAATGCGTGTGAGTTTCTATAAACATTTTGGGGGTAATTAACGTATGCACGCACAGTACAAATTAAAACAATGTCTATTTAAAGATGATTAATGTAATCTGCAATCTGCAAGTCATGCGGCATTTACAGATGAAATACATGTATATTATTGCACATACACGGATTCTGTCACATCGATCTTCAAAAATGATATACGTATTAGTTGAAATGCAGTAATCATTTCAATAATTATTGGTTGAAACCGCATATTAATTTTTAGCAAACCTCAAAGCATAATCATGTGTGAATTTTACACATTAATAACAGCAAAGCAATATTTTATATTATGCAAATACCCAAGTCAACCCCTAATCTGATTACTGATCTTAGATCTTTTACTTAGTGATTAACATTGTTTGCTTCGTAATAAAAAGCACATATTTCGTGGATCGAGAAAAAAATAACGTGTATGTAATCTTAAATAGTACTTGTGTTTTACATACAAATTCACCCATTAAAATGATCTAAACATGTACAAACAAGTAAATTGCCATAAACAGTTGGTTACACATTTAAGTTCAGATTGCTTACTTATGCCCTGATCATCTTCATCTTAAGATTGGTTTTCAAAGACCTATAAGGTGGTCCGTACAACAGTATTCTAACTAATCACATCAAATAGCATACTATATAGAGCTAATTGATTATTATAAAATGACGACATTATAAGGTCGTGGGTTGAGGGGAGGTGGGCTTGGTCTGGGCCACAATGGCTCTAGGCACAGGCGCCCAAAGGGTAAATAGTAAAAGTTTGGTCCACTTCACCGGATTACAGATCGAGAACAAGCCCAATCAAACCTAAATTCCTCTAAACGCACATACGTCTGGCCTTGAAAAAACTGCCGTTTTCAAGACGGTTTTTTCAACGTCAATTCCGTTTGTGCGTTGATTACAAACGCATATGCATTCACTCTATAGAAACACAGAAATTCGGACGGATGAAAGAATTTGCATTCAACGCTACTTTTGACAGTCACACGCAAGCAAACCATAATAAAGTTTTAAACCTAAAAGACAAACACATACATATATTTATTGGATTGCACCTCTAATGGAGGCAGAATGATTAGTACAGATTTATGCTGGATTTTAGTATTTTTTTAAACATGACGAATTATCGGACACATTTCAAACATGCAAGACCATTTTTTTTTGCTTATAAGGGTTAATTTGATGCACTTATAAATATAAATGTATTTTATATATGCAGGCATACAGGAAACAGAAATATCACCAAGACTTATAATGAGCATTACAGTACGAACTTTAATGCCAAAGTGTACGCATAAAATACTTTTCGAAGATGAAAGGTATTGTTCGTTGAGTGCACTTAACATTGTTTAATTAACATGCCAATATTCAAAATCAAACTTCATTAAGCTGGATGCTCAATACAATTTACCAAGATTCAACTTTCTAGCATAAGCACACACAGAAACTACAATTTCAAGCTTAACAATGAACGTTTTATTTATTAACGGGTTTTTTTCTTGATAAAGTTGAAATAGAATATAGAAAACTATTCGAAAAGTTTAATGTTTTAAGCGAATTCATGTAAATTAAAATTTAAAATAAATAACTTGTGATTTCATGTATTGATTTTGTACTCACTATTTTCAAGATGTGCTTTTATAAGTGAATATCCTGTTTAAGGTTTGAGAAAAACCTAAAATTGTATTAATAAATGATATTTCTAAATTTAGTTACAGAATTTAAATGCTGATTAGAAACATAACCATAATTTATTTAGCTCCTCGTTCTAAGAATAATATCTGGCTAACTGACTTCTGAATATGGATAAATAATTTTAGTAGCATGAAAATAATATTTCAAAACGTAAAACAGTTACACATGCACATGCCTTTTCTTCGAATCATGCTATAAAGATGTGGTTGTTGGGGGAAATTTTTGGAGAACAATCAATGTAAAACAATTTCGAAACATGCCTATACCTCATGTTGACACTAAGTCACACAGGATTTTAAATTCCGATAAATTCCTTGCTATATTTATGATACATGTACTCATACCAGCATACACCCCAGTAATGATGGAAGAGCTGCGATTTTCAGCGACAACAGCGACATTAGGTGGTCAGCATGTCATGGCATACATTCAGAAAACATCGCTGGGCAGCAAAAATGCTTTTCGAGACAACACTTATGAAGATTTATGAACGATTTCACGACGACAAATGACGGTTAGAGATGGTAGAAACGTTCAGAACGGACAAACATGAGATTCGTATAATCCTACCCTAGGTAGGAAAACGATTAGATTATTAAATATGTATATTCAGGACAGTACAAGGAAATGCAGAAGTAATATTTGTGCAAAGTATGACATTTTTAACTCGATAGGAAGCAGAAATAAGAGATAATTAATTTTGATTAGAACCCCATATTTGGCTTTTCAGATATTAGTAATTTATGAAACGTGAATAATGATGTGATTAGCAAAAAGGATTTAGCATTTGGGCACCCTGTATAAATTTCGATTTTGTTTTTAAAATAGGGCAATAGATGGCGCCATACAAAACTTTATCCAAAATGCCTCCTTAAATGGGGCAAACAATGCTTGCTTCAAAGCATTGCTGGTTTGCTAAGAAGTTTGTTTGTAAAGAATATTTGTTTTGGGAAATTATCACGATTTTTTGAGATGTAGTATATAAATAATCTAGAAATCTTCAGTTTCAATCTAGCTAGGCCTAAACAATTGGGACAAATTGCAGGACAGACGGTATGATACAGGTAAGAATCACAAAAGAGCTTTGCAGATTATCTACGATGTCAGAGTTATGGCTCTGGATATTGGCTAATCCATATAATATATTTTTTATAATAATCAGACATTTGTATATTTACATCGGTAGTTATGGCATTGGTGAGCAAACTGTATTTAAATAATCAATAACACGTACTTAACTATCCTGTTTTCAGTAAGCATTTAAAGGTTTTATATTTTCCAAATAAACTTTCCAGATGTTATATAATTTAGGATTAATAAATTCGATTCAATTTGTAAAAGAGAAACACCTACATTAATTTTATAAGAAAGTTATACTTGCTAAGACAAGTTTTAGGAAACATGGATAGTGGCAACACATTTTCCAACAATACCAAATTACTATAAATGATATGAAATTACGATTTCGTACGCACATTGTGTATATTGTACGAGTTTAGACCAGTTTCAAAAAATCCTATCTGTAAAACTTATAAACTTATGAACAGATACAATTACATTTGTTATTTTTAAATAAACAAACCGGAGAACTACACGATTTTACAACTGCAATGCTTCTTGGTGGCAATTTACATAAGATTATATAAGTAAAATTGACCAAATTCTTAACTTTTGCATTACTGGTATTAATTGTTACAAATAGTCATAAGTTGATACTTGTCATTATTGCAATGCAATCAAAGCTACTTAGTAAAAGCTGTAATGGTCCAACCATTACTTAAAATATTATCATGGGTATCCAACACAACAACTTTGAACGCCCTTTAGACATCGTGATCAAGAACTTATTATATAAACATTACATGTAAAATGTGGCGATATGGATTTCAACCAATAAATATTAAATATAAATTACTGCGAGAAATGTATTTAATGCTTATGGGCAGCAAAAAAAACTCACAACGTTGATTAAATTGTAAACAATAGAAAACTGTATCACCGGCAGCTTATTTCGTAAGAAAATTCTGTGATGTGTTGAACAGCTGTGATGTACACTATTTGTTGTTAAACCTTACTCATTATTTTCTTAATAGTATATTTATGTCGTCATCATCATCATATTATCAATTAGGAATAATACAAAAAAATATGACTTTCGAAGAGCTGCATCTGGTAAAATAGCAAAGATACTGATTTTTTGAGATTTCAAACTCTTAAGGCAGTTAATATTTAGGCATTTCTTCATGATGCCTGCAGGGCTTCAGTGCCCATTTAAATATCTGCTAAAGAATTTCGTATGTTCTTAATTCATGTTCGTAATGCATACTTAATAGATGCTCATTAGCTTATGAATAGATAAGACAAATGTTTGTCTCTCACTTTCAGATGGCAATAGTTTGTAACTAATCTATGAATGTCTACATCCACACAATTCACACGCACATCACATATGCACACGGGTCAAAATAGGAAGACAAGGTGTTCCTATACACTCTGTTTAGAGCTTTAGTTAATCGGGAATTTGTATCCTTTTCACCATTTGCCACTTGAAAAACCAATAAAAAATAACAATGACATTCAAACTCTGTATAGTTAGAAATTCAAGTATTAAACTCTAGCCCGCGGTAGGCTCTAAGGTAACAGCAATAAAATTTTCATAAACACATTGATGATTCAACAGTTAAGAAATGGAGTCGAAGATTAAATGAAAATGTACAAGTGGGATGGGAGGGGACGAGGCTTATTGCGATAAAACATCCTTATACAATGTTAAGTAATGTTTGTGTTTTAGGGCGTTCATGCTTGTTCAACCCTGTCACAAACCATGCTACCAATTTATGCTGGCAGATGGCTGGCGTTTAATGCTAACCAAAACAGGACAGCAATATTTTGACTATCATTTTGAAGTGGAAAATCATCTACGTTTCAAAAAACATTGAGCTAGACGAATTTTAAACAGTTCAAAACCGGACATCACTTCAGTAAGGATGGTAAGTCATCAAGCAACTTTTTAATTATGAAAGGTGACATACACCACAACATCTATACATATCAATCATTATTGGGCAGGATTAAAGATAAGTTTACACTCGTCAGTTTTTTCAGTGGAAAAAAATATCGTTTCCATTACAATTTTGAGATATTTATGGACAATTCAATTTTGAAAAATGTATGTATATTTATGGATAATTAATATGCTTTATTAATTTAAAATAGTTGCAACAGGCAATGACATTGTTATAAAATACTGCATATGTTATGCGGTCTTTTGTTTCTAAATAAACCTGAACATTTTCAAAATATTCCCTACTGCAGTTATAGGATTACAAGTGCTTAAAAGCGTTTTAAAATTTCAAAATTGCAAAATTGTAAAAATGTAGGCATTTCATGGACGCATAGCTTGCAAAGTTTTTTGAAACTGAATAGTTTTGCCATTTAAAATGTGACGATGATTCTATTTGGTAGGTTTATGAATAAGACTTTAAATTATTATTATTATTCGAATTTGGTCTCAATATATCATCTTAAGTTTCCCATTGAGACAAATCTCCCCAGCCATCTACAATAAATATGCACATATACATAAGGAATTATTTATACATATGGGTGATGAGGACCCGCCCTTTCCCTTTAATATTCCCTGTCTTCTACCGTACCGTGTAAATAAATATCCTTTGCCGGGGCTTGTACCAGTTGCTCACGGGTTTCGAAAGGTGGGGGAGCAGTCATAGCCGAGGGGTTGGAGGGATTTTGAGAAAAACTAGTATCCTGGCAAGCCCCATAGGAAGGCAACTTTCCATTTTGTAAGTTTGCTGGTTCCTCCTCATATTCTTTAAAAGCGCCCTCTAATGGGTTCCATGATGGTTTCTCTTCAGGAGGAGGGTCTGCCCATGGTTGTTTATCTCCTGATGCGAAAATTCCATAAAATATTACCCCGACCACATGAATCACACCCGCTATTATGAACACCTGTTGCCACTGATATTCTTTCTAAAATAAGCATAGCACAGAAAATACAAGTCAGAAGTTTATTCAATGTATTTCGCTATGATTTTCCATTTACAATGAAAAAGTCTCGTTTCCAAATCGTGTTAGAATGTTTATTCAACACAGTTTGATTTCACCAACAAAAAGATTTACTAGCATCTATCATAGCGGTCAGTTTTACAAATTAATTTTTGAACATATTCAAAATGATGAAAACTTGACTTTTCATTGATAGTGGGTTCCAATTTTCTTAAGGAAAAACGTAAAAAACGAAATAATAAATAAATAATGCCTTGTCCAAAGTAGAAATTACATGCTGGATATCAAAGTAAGTGGTGAGAAAGCAGAATGCAAATCAAAATGAATTACTCCAACACTGTAAATTTCAATACAGGAAACACTGTGCATATAACATAAACAAAGCTTTAATGTTAAAAACAAATCAAGGAAAATAAATTGTTGCAGTGAAAAAATAAAAAATAACTATGGTGAACTAGATATTGAATATATTGACCAAACTTACCTCATCCTTTGTAATATGTTCCACTACGATTGGGCAAATTAAACCAGAAAGAGTTCCAAAACCATTCGATATGCCCATTAATATGCCAGCATAACGAGGGGCAATGTCCAAATGGTTCACATTAAAACCTAAATCAAAGAATGATATTAAACGTACTGCACAATGATTATTTCTTAAAAATACATTTCCTAGTTTGCAAATGTTTTGTAGGTGTGCTATTTACTTTCTAAGGATTCTACACTATGTTGAAACAGGAAATATAGTCAGTAAAGTTTGTTTTTTCATACCTGAGATGGCAAATCCACTGAATCCTACTGCGAATGTGAGGGCAGTAATGGATGTGGCTGGTCCCCTTGTAAAGGCCACGACTACAAGAAATAACGCCTCCATACCAAAGCCTAAAACAATAAAAAAGTCCATTTTAAAACCAAAAGGTTTTTTTTCTAGTTAAAAATGGCACAACAATTCAGACAATTACCTCCACAATTAAATAACTTTCTAACAGAAGTTGTGGAAAGGATATGCCTTTGCCGAAGATAATCTGCGAGGTGACCTCCTAAAGGTACTATAATAGTCATCACTAAATGTGGTAGGGCGCCAAGAACTCCTCCCTATTATATCAAAGTTAAAAATTACCCAAAGTTATAACAGGTTAAACCAATAATAAGTACAGCACAAGGTAAAAACATCTATAGCTTCTTGACTATGGCTAAACATTGTTTACTTTAACTATTCTTACAAACCAATCATTCACACAAATTAAAAATTGAAAATTACCAACCACACCAGTGTTGAAATGGAGCATTTCACTGAAGTAAGTTGGCTGATCATTAATTAGCAAGTAAAACGTCCAGCTCCTACAAAAGTTGGCCACAACAATGGCATAAACAGGCATAGAAGTAAAGAAGGCTTTCCAAGGAGTAGTTGATAACTACAAAAATAATGTTATGTAATATTATAAAACAACAGTGAAATATATATATATATATATGTATATATATAAATAGTGTGCTAAATATATATCTTTAAATCCCAGAATGAACGAGGGCCCTCAACAATTTTTAAACATTGGCATTTTTACAGCAATAAATATTTTGCAATAAAAGTTCAAATGGGTTACACTTTTTAAGTATGGATGAGCAATGCAAACGAATGTAAATTCAGAGCGATAAATGATGCCATTGATGATACATTAAGCTTTACAATGCTTCTAACTATAAATCGCATGCAAATATTGAACATAATATATTACACGATGTAATATTTGGTTGGGAATGCTCAAAGGCGGAGTTTTAAGTGCCCTATATGCGTACATAGCATAAGCTACCAAAAGTTGAAAATCCATTGAATGATCTTCACTGTTTTCCACAATTGCATTTAACGTCTACAAAATATTCCGATTGAGAAAGGCATTCTAAAACATCGCTCTAAGAAAATGTCAAAAATATTTTCATCAAAGTGAAGAGACATATTAATTTTAAAATATTCAAAAAAAGCTTGCTGATATGGCTGGTGCTCTATTCACGACGTCGCCCACAACCATGCTCTCAAATCTAATAAATGTTAGCTTGTGATTAGATTAACTCGTTTTGACATGGTGTTGACTGCTTGAAAGCTTGCTGCAAAATTTAATATAGATTGATACTGACATCGAATCATTGCAACTATATCACATTTGGAAATATTCAAGTCTTCACACTTTTCGAATTGGTTACTATAGACATGGGGCTAATCGTCTGATATGATGTACATCCATTAAAAATCGCATATTTCCGAGTGAAAAAGATATATAACAGCAGAACCTGTCTAAATGCATCCTGTGTAAATGAATAACCTTTTTAAAAGCATAAAATGTTCAAGATCTGACACTATTGGGCGAATAAAGTTCCATATACAAATAGGCATGTATATGCATGTATATAGCAATTCAAAAATGTATACCAACACATATTCACACTTGTTTTTACCCTGTTTGGTTAGGAATTGTTTTTCTTACCTTAGGATATGATGTAGACATTTCGCCTATACTTTCTTCAATGTAAATGAGCTCCTCTTGGCTAATAGTTGGATGTTTTGATGGTCTCTCAAACGATAGCCACAGCCAGAAGATGTACCAAATCATACCCATAGCACCTATAATATAATAAAATAATTAATTCAGGTATCTCTGGGAAAAAATTAACCACAAAATCTATATATTTTGTGTCAGTATATAAATTAACAATTTTTCCACATTATGCATTTACCATAAAAATAAAAGCAGGCTTGCCATCCAACAGAAGTAGTCAACCATCCCGATAATGGTAGTCCCACAACGGCCCCGGCATAAGAGCCTGGATTAATAAATGAAAACAAAATAATTTATCATATCTCAAAAGACGAAAGATGGAAGCATGAAACAATCTTCATGGCATCCATACCACAAAATGCCAATGTTGCCAAACGACTTCTTTCCAGAGGTGGTGCCCAATATCTCCATATGCCGTGACAAGCTGGATATGTAACACCCTGAAATTAACCAAATGGATGTTCTCATTAAATTATTAATAGTCACAGACCCATATCAAATACGCTTCTAGTTAAAAACCAAAATATCCTACCTCTATTAGCCCTTGTGCAATCCTGACAACAACTACCATACCTGGTCCTACATTGGCTGACCATGGTATGAACAAATTTAAAAATGCCGAAGCCGCAATGGCTGTGCCGAAAACTCTACATAATATAAAATAAATCAAACTGTTAACACACTTTCAAATAAAAAAAAAATATTGGAATCATTCCATATTTGACCATTGTAATCAATAGATCTACCTGTTGGCCGGATATTTGCACGCCAAAAAGCCACCAGGAATCTGCGTTATTAAATAGCCCCAGAAAAAAGAACTTTGGACCATTCCTTTGGTATCAGATGACCAATCAAAATCTATTGTCTGAAATGTAAATCACAAAACCGTTTTTGAGCATAGAAACGCACACATGGACATGCAAAGAACTGTGAACACATAGTGCCAAGCAGGCACTTATATATGGCAAGATGTGTCCAATTTTGGTGCTCGAATTTTACCAATACTGTATTTAAAATACATGTAGTGTTCCAAAGAATTGTATATCTGCAACAAGTGATTATTTTGTAAAGCATAAAATGACTATAAAGTTAAATATTTTCTGTCGTCATTTTTCACACTTCTGTTTCGACAGGTTTCAGACATCTGCATGAAAAATCTATACGTGACATGCACATTTTTCACATAAAAAATCGTTTAGGTAAATGCAAGAACGGATAAATGTTTAAAAAACTCAATGGACTTGTAATCTATTCCCCCTTCAACCATCAAGGAATATTCTTTGAATTCAATTTTGTGAAATTTTCACGTAAAACGTCTATAACTTTTAGTAGACCAATGCATATGCCAACTTTAGGAAAAGCTTGAATCTAACCAATTCAATATTTTTTATAGGTATGAAATGAATAGAGTCATTTTCAGGCTACAATGAGATGGAGTAATTTAACTCTTCGATGCTTGAAGTAGCCTTACATACAGTGACAAGTCTTTGGCAATAAATGATCTCATCTGCAGTTTCGACACTCAATGGGCGGATCGCAATTATAAGCTTGATTCTAAGGGGCGAGCCAGGGTCTTTTAATAGGCCTATTTCTGCAGGCCTATCTATAGGTAGAAATGAGATTCAAAATCTTTCATTTTGATTGATCTGCACTACGATCCAATGTAAAAGCACATTAAGCGGATTTTTTTTTGCGTTGCATGAAGCCGAATTTCCGGAATTTAAGGAAATCCGAGGTAAATATAGAGTACTATAAGTACTGCTAGTTTAGCAGTTATAACTCTCCAGGCTAACGTAGAATCTCAATCAATTTCCTATTCATAAAAACTTCAAAGAGGCTATGTGGATTTGATGAACTTCTCTTTTTGTAAACATTTTTGTATTTAGAGTTCGAAAAATGATCCAGATTTTCAATCTAGGTGGCCATAAATACCATTTTAACAATTTTCGACCCAGAAAAACTTTTTTAATATAATATTAAATAAAATATTCAGATAATTTTAAATTTGTTATTAATGTAAATAATTAAATTTTGTAATTCAACATTCATTACAGCTACATGAATTAGAGTATCTGTGTGAACAAAATGTTTTTGTCTTAATTGAAAGTGGAGCTATTATTTAATAATAAATGTTATTGAAACTTTTAAATTCTAGTTGTTATTTCGTTGAATTTTACCAGAATATTTTACAAAGTTTCTGTGCATATACCGAATATTGATCTCAACGGAACGTGGGCTGGTTGCGTTATAAATTGGTTTCCATATAAATATATGCAATGGAACTAATATATTTTTCGTCTTAATTGATTGGAATTTCACTGAAATTTCATGATACTGGAAATCACTAAATACATTGGAAAAAGTGGATAAAAATCAGCTCTTAGCGTAATTGGCAATTTAAGTGGGTTGGTTGTGATATCAGATTGCATCGTATTCAAAATGAAACTAAGACATTTTTCGGTATTTTGTGCTTTAGTTGAAGGCAATCATGAAATATCTCTGAAATTTTCATGATATTTGAAGGCATGCTAGGGATTGATAAAAATTGCTCGAAAATTGTATCTTAGATGTCTCTGACATGTTGGTTGGTGATGCTATCAGATTTCTCCATTATATCCAAACTGGAACTAAGATATTTAACTGTATTTTGCATTTTCGTTGAGTGAAATTTCTTCGAAGTTTGCATGATAATTTGAAGAGCTAAAGATATTGATGCTATTTTGGCCTTATATCGAGATTACTACTAAGAATCTCTCAAAAACACTACCAATTAGGATTTCTGCT
This sequence comes from Julus scanicus, assembly GCA_034698625.1. Lineage (NCBI taxonomy): Eukaryota > Metazoa > Arthropoda > Diplopoda > Julida > Julidae > Julus > Julus scanicus. Next base: position 65,187 of record JAQGBW010000041.1, on the reverse strand, counting down.
ACAACAAAAAGACATTTATAAAAATACATTTCCACCCTGCATTAATATCCAAACCAATATCACATCAACATATTTTAATCTTAGTCTAATTGCATCTTCTGCACTAATTGTGTCATGGTGGGCATGGGAACGTGCAGAATTCACCATCATAGATACGACAATTTGCGGAATTACATGCAGTATGTCTACATAAATTGTTTTGTTATTATATTGTTAAGTGAGCGATCTAATGACAGCTATTTTGGAACCATGGTGATGGCTTGTAAAATGTTATCAATCAGCTTGTATGAATACGATATTGTTGATGACGGTAGAAAATTTAGACGACATAATTACTCCTATCGTATACACATGAAAGAATACCGCCTTGTATTAAAAATTCTTAATCAATTCGTTAAGCTACACTTCAGTTTCAGAATAGGTCTGTAATTTTGTTCCAAGTAGAGACATCATGTTTTATTAACCCTATAAATTTATTGGAAGAGCCTTTCAAGAATACATTTATGTTGCATGCAAGATATTTTTATAATTTAGTCATATATTTGTAAAGAATTAATTGATTAAAAATATAAAACTATTTTTGTAACATGGGTGTCATTTATGAAAGTCAGCACGCCTTATAATTGTTTGACAGCTTTATTTACAAGACATAACATTCTATACTCTTAATGAATTGAAACCCTTTATTTAATTAATAGTTTGAAACTTTCAAAAGTATTGACCAATATCAGACAATTATAATAAAAATGTATGCAGAATTTACCAGAAAATTGTTACTCTTCAAAAGCTGCTAGGTATTAATTAAATAATAAATTTCCATTCATTACTAATATCACGCATCAAGTGTTTCATTTCTATCAAAAAATATTCTAAATAATTTATCAGCCGGCAATCAAATGGTAATGTTTAGAGCCAGGACTGTAATGTTTAATTTTTACAGGTATCATCATTAAGTTAATATTCTGACAAAATATAATGAATTTTTGATAATCAGGAAACATTTTAACAATGCAAGTGAATATTTTCTTTGGCGTCACTGTAATGTACTAAAACTTCTCATATATTAAATATCAACGAAAATTATTTTCTCGTCCTACAATTGATTGTTGTTTGGGATATCAGTTTATAGGTTCCTCATCCTACACATTACTTGGAAGAGATAATTGAACTGAATTATGACCTAAATTCGGTAAACAATTGTACAATGGAGAATATTCCATTCCGTACATTGATATCACGAGTTTATTTCAGATGCAATAACATTCTGCTTATTGTGCTCACATATTTCCAAAATACGGCTTACAAAAGAAGAAGCGGTGATAAAAATATCTTATTCAAGAATGCAATACCTTCTATCTCTTCTTCTATCATATTCAATTTGGGGGAAATATCAATTAATACAAGGAATGCATTCAAGGAAATTCTTTTTTAATATAACTACAAATATAGTATTTACAGCAGAAATGATTTTAGTTCAGTCCTCTCTGCACGTGGTGGCATTCCACCAATCCTTGTTAAATGGTCAAATGGTCAAAACTGATTTGGAAACCAAATTAAAATTAAGCTGTAGTTTCTGGAAAAAAACTAGAATCAGCTCCTTTAATATAATTATATCTTGTTTCTAGAACTAGTGTCTGGAGCAGAACAAAAACAACTTTCTACAACATAACTAAAACTACTCTAAAATAGAATTATAACTACTTTCCATAACAGAATTATAACTTTTTTCAAGAAAACTTGTTTCTAAAACGGAATTAAAAATAGTATCTACAAGAATTTCATCAGACCTAGAGAAAATCTAGTACTATTATCTGAAGCAGAATAAGAGGCAGAACTATAGTTTCCCAAACCGAACTAGAATTAGTTTCTATAGAACAGAACAAGAACTAATTTCTAAAACAGAACAATAACTAGTTTCTAGGCTATAACAGCATGGAACTAATTTGTACGATGATTTAAGTGTCTCCGAATTGGCCCATCAAAACCGTTTTAATCTCAGATTAGTGCAATCGAAGTTTAGTGAAACCGTCCAGGGAATATCGGTCTAAGTTCTTCAACCTTTTTCCCACACGGTTAGCCATTTCTTCTTTCCTTTCCTTTTCTCCGAAAACAATGCTTTTAATGTCGTGCAAGTTAATAGACACGTGTTACTTAGGGATTTGCGCACATGTTGCTCGTCGAAGGGTTAAGCGGTTGGCGTGTATATCAGTCTGACGACAAAATAAACGTCACGCAAAATGGCAATATAAAATAATAAACACTTGAGAGATTTTAATTTATTTGCGTGTACACGAACGTCCCTCCGAGCCAGCTCACGTATTTTATCGGAATTTGCAAAACGTGCAAATAGCTTTTAAGACTTAATTTGCAGGGGGGTTTAGAGAGGAGGAGGGGGGGCTATGGTGTCTGATAGCAGCGAGTATCAAATGTAATTTACTTCGCAGTTTCCCAGCTGAGCCAAGCACGTAGAAATGCCAAACTTTTGTTCATAACTTCTATGTAAAGTGCTAAACCGTGCACTCAATTACTTTTAAGATGACATATGCATTGACCCGACGTATCGATTGATTTTTCCCCCCAATTCCCCTACGCTGTGGAGGGAGGGAGGGATGAAAAGCTAGAGATGATGTCTATCTGTCGACGATGATCGTCCTGGGGGGAGAAAATGTAACTTCCCCTCGCGTGCTGTGTCGGCAGTTGTGAGATTAATCTGACTCCCAACCCCAGCCTCGATATTACTCAGTGATCAACTTTGCTTGCCGTTAAGCTCGGGCTACCTCACCGACCAAAGCATCCACCATTTCATCCTCCTTTCGCAGCCTATTTTCAGAGCTTTATACAAGAGAGAAAAGAGGAAAATGCAACACGACCCTGCTATATTGGCGCGCTTTTAAACCAATATTGAAACAAAAGCTCAAAAAACTGCAGGGCCTTCGTATATTTGGAAAAGACGGGGGAAAAAACCGCTGGCTGGCGATGAAATGACGCGAATCCCACTTCCATCAAAATATTGATTCAGCAACATTGCAAATTGCTTTTTATTAAGCGGGATGCCTGGCGTATTAATACGAAATGCGGTCGCCTTACTATACTTTTCCTAACCCAAAAATGAAGGAAAAATCCATTTATACAGTATATGACGTGATGCGAAAAAAACAAGTGTGTAATAACAACAACACTAGCCTCCTTTACGTGAAAGGCTGGTAGCTTCAGCCGGAAATGCTGATTTCGGCGGCCAAATTTGAAGAAAACTTCGGTGCGCATGCGCGCATTCACATCTGCCGAAATTAGAGTTTCCGATTCACGAAAACTTGAATTGCCAACTGTTGGTAGAATTTTAAGCTTTCTTCTTACATAACCTTGGCAAGCAATTCAACACTTATTAATGATTTAGAATGGATTTTAATAATTTCTAATGATTTTTAACAATGTCTAGTGATTTTTAAAAATTTCCAAGGTTTTTAAAAATTCCCAAGATTTTTAAGAATTCCCTAGATTTTTAAGAATTCCCAAGATTTTCAACAATATATTTTGGTTTTTTTACCATTTTAACGATTTCTAATAACTTTAAAGCAGGAATTGACAAGTATGATGCTTGTCATAGTCCAAGTTGTGGGTGGTATTTTTCGCCGAATTAAATAAATTTAAGTTTTCTAAATAAATTGTAGAAACTAAAATTGTTTGTAACATTGTAAACGCACTATTAATTATTTCCTAATTTACTTATCAATCAATATACTATAATATATCAGTGATATATATGAATATACCATGCATAAAAAGTAATTATATCAGAATGGAAAACATAATAAAACACTCTTCATTGGGCAAAAGTTCACAATGTACATGTACACTGTTCCTTTGGAATATTTTATGACCCATTACGAAATATTCGACATGCTTTTATACCCTGATTCTAAGTTAATGAACACTTACTACATGTACAAGGGCGATACCTTGTAGAAATGGTTTCGAAGATGGGCTGAAAATATTTTAAGTTCATTGAAATCTACTGAGGATATCCCTTATTTCTAGATATATAAAACGAAATGAAACGTCTACCTTAGTCTCAACTAAAGACAGCCTTTCATTAGCTGCAAGTCTTCCAATTTAACTATTTGCCATAAAAATCTTTCAGGAAAATGGCATTAACAGCAATCGATTTTCGATTCGCTGATATTCATTCCACAGAGAATTTTTGTAAGATAATTTACAACCTTCCATTAATTTGCTTCGCAATTTCTGTTTATAAGAATGGGAGAATGTCAGTACCCTTTTATAAACTGACACCATAGGATTCAAGCTTAATTCAAAAGTGCACATGGAGGCCAATAATTGGCTTAAACTCCTCGTGAAATGATAGGAATACGCTACCAGATTTTCCTTCCACTTTTATAGAACGGCACTCATTTTGCACCGTCAACGTCTATTTTCTTAATGCTATAATGCTGTTAATAGTCAGCTTTGATGACTCTGAATAAATTTCTAAGCAAATTTGCAAACCCTTTACAGATGGGTTTGGCAGAGCATAATGAAGTACCTAATGGGAGAAGTCAATTAACAAGGTAAGGATACTAACCGCACTGGTTGTGTTTGTTGTCATATCCACAATGGCTACGCCTAAATTACATCGGATGCCAAATGAAATGAGGAATCCAATGCTGGTGAGTATGGATAGGGTGTACCTCTTGGTGAGGTTGCAACAGGGGCAGTCGGGGGATAGTAGCCTTTGGAGGCGAGTTCCTCCACTTCCGGCTTCGTGTGCTTGGAAATGGCCACCTGGAGCACGGGGTTCGTTATATTCTTCTGCTCCATCATCTCCATCCTCTTCCAGGCGACAAAATCCCTTTTCGTCTTCACCTTTTTGGAATGGTCTACAGAATAAAAATAATCGGAAATTAATTCTAAGTTAGTTGCAAGCAAAAACATAATCAAACAGTCTACTTGTCAAAAATACATATATATATATATATATAGACACCATGAATGAATTAAAAATTCCAATGTATTTCATTTTATCATAACGTACTTTTATTAACACTCATGGGCAATTTATGACATGAATAGCCCATTATTATTCTGGCATTATTACCGATTATGAATAATTTAGAAAATTCTTCGGATTTTCAATGATTATCAGGAATACAATTAACGCTGATTCTCTCAACATGTTTGCTGATGAGATGTCTCCTTATAAGATACCAAAAACTTTTGGAAACTATCAAAACCAGCACTTCTTAGTAAATTTTAGCAACTTCCAGCATTTTATCATCTACTGTTCAAAATTTATTCTAAGATTAGTAAACTTGAACCACTTAGAATATCTTCTCTAAAATAAATTGTAATTGTACCAATTAGCAGCCCTTTGCATCCCACTAACGTTTGACTGTCATGGTTACAAAAATGTATTAAATCATTAATCAATATTGAGATATACAGTATACTAGTATATCATAAACTTGTCGCAGAATATGAATTTCTAATTATCGTGATTTATTATTTTGTAAGACCATGTCATTGCACATTATAACATGTTGAAATAACGTGTCGCCAGAAGTAATATAGTGTCACCATTATACATTAGAAACCTAAATATAAATGAATCCATTTCCAAGGAATGTTTGTTAACAATCGTTAAATAAACATGTGATAATGTCGAACGCGTGTAGGAGAAAATTTAATAAACGAAACATGCTGCCATAACTTAAAAGACATGGGTATTTCAGTATAAAAGGAAATCTTAGTTCCATATATCAGGGAGGTTTTCAATGAAGGAATTGCTCTGGGATACCTCCAATATAGTAGTGAACTTGCATAATAAAGTCATAAGGTCTTCTGAAAGTACCGACGATATGAGCTTGAAAGAATAATGGGAGTCAATGTCACTCAATACGTATATAAGCTTATCACAGTGACGATCCAATGGCCCCTGGCAATTGGAATTGGATGGTTTTATTATACAGAAAAGGAATAGGAGATCACCAAGTGTGTCTCGAGGGAGGCCAATTCCTGCGGTTTTCGTTGAACACGAATTTGCTTTTAATATAAGCAACGTCAGGATGATTACACTCGGTGACATCACACGCTCTATTTTGGAAATCACGGTGAGGCTCCAAATACGAACTCATACGCAAGGAATCAACCATGCGTAAGATATGGCAACCAACTGATGAATGGACGCTTTTATAGCAACTGATCAATGCAAGTCCACCCTAATCTACTGTCTTGTACTCGATTCTGGAAAAGATCTATGACCAAAACTTTGCACTCTCGAATGTTGTATTTTGATAAGCGAGTAAATAAACAAGACATAGCTGGCCCAGAAATGTTTTCTAGAATGATAATGACTTCAAGTTGATATTTTTTCACTGCAAAATATTGCTATGTTGTTATTCAAAGAAAATAAAGTAGAATCTGTCTAAATGCATACTCTTGGGACCAGTGAAAAATATGCTTAAAAATATTCTTCCAAATCTCCCTGTCTGCTAAATTTGGTAATAATTGTGTAGGCCTACATTCGGAAAAAAATGGCGTGTCAGTACGTGACAATGACAGATTCTGTCCGTAGTCTTGTATCAGTACAAAAGGGATCATCCAAGTGCTTCACATAAGGAACTCATACAGTGGTTTGAGAAAAATCACAAGATCAAGAGGTTAGTCAAATCACAATCTCTAGAACACTGAAGAAGTAACAGAGCATCTAGCCAATTATGACAACACGAACCTCAATAAAACGCCTATGGACTGTCAGATATTCAGTTATGGAGTATGCACTGTTTTAGTGGTTCAATGCTAACCAGGAACGTGTCAATCTAAGTGGTAACTTCATCTTAGTTTGATAGTTTTTGAAGTTTCATTGTCTATATTCCCTTACAAAATCATTGGGGATAATACAAATCCTTCATTATTTCTTTAGGGAGGGTTATTCATTTTTACACGGGTTCTAATTCGGGACAGGCACATTTTAAGCTTTTAGAGAGATTATTCATTTACACAAGATGCATTTAGACAGGTTCTACTGTATTTCATTTTTTAAATGTTTTTCATCGTTTTTCATTTTTAAAATGCACACGTTTTGATATAAATATCCTAGTTCACGATGTGGATGATGCTTCACTTTAAGACATCAAATGTCACTTCTGATTTAAACGTGTCTTCAAAATAAGACACTACATGCAATTTCCTCCACAGAAAGCACCAAATAAGTTAACTAAACAGGAATTGTCTGCCAAAACCAAAATTTCCAATATATCATCACGTAACTGTGAGCTTATTACCCATCTGAACAACGATTATTTAAGTTTTCTTTGCAAACTTTGGCATTGAGATTTACACTTATGAGCTGTCTGGATATTTAACTTCCGGCCGTATATTCATTTCGACTTTTATTGAAATTTCATATCCGACGTTGACAGACTCGCGGATCACTTCCCACAAAATCATAAGCTCAGGTTGGACATCCAGCTCCCTAGTGCAAGCCACGAATGTTCATAAAGGCGTGCACAACATGGCCATGTCGTGTGGGTAACGACAGTGATAGCAATATTTCCCTCGCTTATTATGGCGCAAAAGGGCCATTCAATCTGGTTTCTTCTGGGTCTAGGCCCAGAACCGTGAAGCAATAAGACAGTGATTAGTGGAAAGTGCCTCCTCGCACTGAACAGTGACGGATAGACGTCAAAGATTACTAGCAAAGAGTGAACATGCCAAGCTACAGCGCCTTGTCTTGTAACGTAACCTCCGTGGACATTAATTATTTCGCAGCATCGACAATTTTGCTTTTGCCCAAGAAGAGAGAACATAGAACAAGTCAGGCATGGCATAATGATGATACGCAATAAGGTTAATGTTTTTCACCAAGAAAATGATATGCAATATGATTGGTGTAGCAACATGGCGTTTATTGTTACACGGAGGAATAATCTAGAGTGAGGCTGTAACATTTAAACGAGCGTATGGCGTGACAGGTTCTAATAAAAGTTTAGTTTTTAGAGATGTAGTTGACTGATCTTATAAGTACATAAAGCTAGGTTATAACTTTTATAATGACAAACATCTAGCATAAATAGTCCAAAACACGTTTCCAGGTGTCCATTTCTACAAGTCACTATCAATTTTTTTCTCAAATTTTATTACGAAAATATGCACATAGAATGAATGATTCATGTGGAGTTTATGGTTTATGTTAATCATTCAAATGCTTTACTTGGAACAAAAAAAAATATGGTTTTATGTATTTATCAATCATTTATGACAATTTTAGCACATTGTGTGAATAATTTTAGGGGAAAAATAACAATAAATGCTGCATTGTATTGATCATCATCTACAGCACTCTCTTAGAATACCTTCAAGTCCTTAATTACCATGCATAATGTGGGATAAACATAAATTAGGTCCTTATTTTTAGGCATTAGAAAAATGGAGGTGTACGTTTTGAATCAGTTTCATTATGAGAAATGTTTTTTGTGATGAAATTTAGTTAGTTTCAAATAATATTTAATTGTCCCTACCAAATCTGAAAAAGATACAAAAACAGGCTAATGTTTAACATTTTGGTTGTGAAAAGCAAATTTTTTAAACAATTTTACGAATTTCTGGGAATAAAATTTTTTAAATATTGGAACAAGAAAGGCTGATACCCTTGTTCGAAATAAAACATGTTTTCCACCATTATAAGGACAATCAAAAATGAACATGTACAATGCATGTTCAGTTTTGTATATCCCTCCTATTTTTATGCAATAAATAAACGTTAAGTCATCCAAAGTTCAAATTTTCAACTTTCCATGTTGGATACTCGCAAATTTGATTTGTTTGTCTAAAAAAAAAAAAACAGTGGTGGATGTATTGTCGATATGAATGTTACACCTTTCCTTAAATAACAATTTCCATTACTTGCAAGATATTTTATCAAAGCAACAGACTGCCAATGCGTGCTTACACGTTTCCTGTACTATATTAATTTCACGCTTGCACTTTTAAGTGCAAATCTTCATGATTATTTGAATTATGTTTTCTGTGTTTGCATTGCAATTGATCTCTCTGACATTTGCATGTTACTTTGCAGCCCCAAACCCTGTTTTGACTGTTGGTTTAATACTCCGAGTGACTCATACAGGATTGAGAACTGGATGATTCACATTGGCTTGTACCCTAATCACAGAAGATGCTCATATTTTCATCCAATGTAAATTCTCTGTATACATTTTAGATATGTACCGTAACTAATGATTTGAATTTTGGACATGGTTAAATTTCCCTAAACAATAAATGTGTAGTTTTAAAGTAAATAATAAATCCAGAAATGAATTGTGTGAATTCTCATGGCATCAATGAAGAGATTATGAGTTATGAAGAGACAATGACGAGTTAGACTTGCATATGATTAACCAATGGGATTCCAGATTAAATAGAGTCTCTATGCAAAATGTATAGACCATATTTCTCCAACATCAACCCCGATGCCTTCTTTTTTGCATTTTTTTTGTTCAACCCTCCATTTACACATCAGGATTTTCTTTATGCCAGATTGTTGTTTTAAACATATCTATCGGCGTAAGGTTGGGCCCCGACGGACATATTTATAGGTAATTTGGAGAACATGGAACTGCACTTAGTGTCGCGGTGAAATCTCGACAAACGTAAAATAACGAGATTTTAATTTCCCGAGGGATTTCACATCAGCATCACCACCCCACGTATCTAGCTTTCTTTTTCTTCTTTTTTTACAGTTAAGTCTTATTTTTCGTCTTCGGATTGGTTTATACTACATTTTTTTGCGGTGTACTTTAGGTCAACCTCAAGTCTACCTTTCATATACAGGCGATTCGTGTTATTGAATGCTATCCATGTATACAATGAGCATGTTGCTATAAATATCAAAGTAAATAGGCTTTCAATCTGCCACAAAATCACCGCAACATAAGTACAGGATGTCGAGATAAAACCATATATGAAATAATAGAGAAGACAAGATTTTTCAATTTTGCACAATGAGGTCGTCTTTCAACATTTTTCATATGTTTACTATGTTACCAATGTGGAGTATCGCCCTGAGATTTGGTTATTTTATAGAAACCTCAAAACAACGAATACGTTTAATATATGCAATTCATGTCATGTTTTACATAATATTGTTGCATGATAATTATGTACACGAACATAAACATACCAGTGAGGGAATAACTAATTGACTGTTAAATGATACATTCGTTAATCAATTCAATTCTGTTACTCTACAGTCAGTAAACAAAATTCCATATATATATGGGCCTCCTCAAACGTTTCACCTGTTTTATTATAAATTTAAATTAAGACATTTTTTGAGTCCATTAATTTTTAATGTAACTTTGCTCTACACTGTGAGTCATAAAAAAGTAAAACCAAATTAAATAAATCACAACTTCGAGAAAAACGCTTCGAATTAAATGAAATTGGAGCTGACATAGAACAATAGTGCAGGAACAAAAATTAATTATAAAATGTGCTCAAAATGTTATTCGGTGGCCTATTCACAAGCCCGGAGTCCAACGCGCCATTCTTTGATTGACGAAACAGTTATAACGCTGGTCGAGTTCAATCCAAATGTTCTTAATTCGCAGTTTCAAGTCATCGATATTATTAATCTCCGATTATGTAAACCTTTTCCTGGAGAACTTCCCAAATTTTGTATACCACTGGATTCAAGTCCGGACTGTTTATTGGCCAGTGGTTGGGCTTGATGAACTGTGTTTCACTTTGCAAAAGTTCAACTGTTTCTTGAACACGATGCGTGAGTCTTGTTGAAAAATGAATAAATCCGAGATTTGTCGCAAGTCCGGAAAACGTTTTTGTGTGCCAACCAAATTGTTCTATGTAAGTGCCAAATTTAATTTAAATCGAAGCATTTTTCACTAAGTTGTGATTGTTTTATTGGGTTCTACGTTTTTTTGACTCACGGTGAATAATCTTGTGTTTCAGTACTTAAGGAGTTTTATTAACACTACGATCTATATATTTCCAGGCAATACTATGGATAATTATAGACAGCAAGGCGTTTTTTGATTCAATGGTTGGTATGAAGATCGATTTCATCGCCTGGAAATCTACAGATCAAACAGAAAGGTTACATTCTCAAAAGTTATGAGGATGGGCAGGACGGGGAGGGGGGAGGGAGAAGTGAAACCCGATAATTTGTATAATTTCAAAGGAAAGCCGAATTTTACATTTATTTAGATGATTACGGGAGTATTTCATCTAGACCTACAAGTATATTGCTTATGATTTGAAAGGCATTAAGGGCTTGTATGCAAATAAAAAAATCAATACCTAATAGTGAATAAAAGAAAGTGCGTCACATTCAAGCAAATCACTTTCTCATCCCTATGGCACACAAAAATATATTTAATACGTCAAAAAATATAACGAAATCTTGAAAAATAATCTTTTGAAGCTGTAATCCGGTTTATTCTTAATACTATTTGGGTTATCTGCGCATCGTTCTTAAGCTATTAAACTAGAAAAGATATTTCAAAAGGCCTGCAAAGCTTAGAGTATGAAGCTTATCTGTATGGCTTGTTAACAAAAGCAAGATTTCAGGGAAACTATTGAAAATGCGAAAATGTGATACTGCTCCTCCCTTATATCGCTATCATTTCCTGATGAAATGCAACTTTCATATGCACGACGTTCTACAATAACACTGTTGCATTAAAGCCTTATCCCTATAAGCACTTGGAAAGACGAAAGGAATGAAAAATGGCAATCCCTAAAAAATATTGCAGTTTTGAATTGAGCTAAGTAGTGTTGTCATTCAAACCAAGTAAATCCAGCATGAGCAGCATAATCAGTTGCAACTTCATAAGATGGGCATTTCATAAATAATTGAAGTACGGTACTTGTTATTTTAAGTTCCAAATGTACAAGAGTATTGCCAAGAAATGTCGAAAAATTTATACAGAATGTTAAAAAATAGAGTCATCTTTTAATTATTATTGGAATATTAGATTTATTTGTTTTGAAATTGGTAAATCACAATATTTACATATAGCTATAATATCTAATCCAATAGTATAGCAAGTAGACTCAAAATAAATTGTCAGTTTGAATGAAAAAGATTATCAAAGTTCTTGTCAGAAGGTCAATTTGCAACCAGGGAAAATTATATTAAATTGGTTCATTTTTTTTGTTTTCCAGCCTTCAATAAGTCACTTTTGTTAGGAGTAAGATGTCAACACAAATTAAATATATAAATGTGACCTAGAGAACCGACAGCTGATGCCAAATGATGACAATGGTTGAAAAGCCACTCAAGGAAACATACTTTAGTAGAAACGTCAACAGTGTAAGTTTTCATCAAAAAAATAAGTCAAGTTTTCTGAACGTATCTTGAGAGCTACTAAACCTTTCAAGTGTGACTGTGAGTGTTAAGTACACTTTGAAAGTGACAGCGTTTCGTCGTTTGGACTATACAATTGACATGTCATGTTGTATCTTCAAATTTTTGGATAAACTTTTTCAGTATGGAATCATTTTTAAATGTTATTGACAATTATGTAAGAAATAAAATATTTTAATGACATTAGTTAATTTATCAACCTAAATTCCTATATAGGCCTGCCAACAATTATGCCTACGTAATTTTCGTATTTTTGTATCCTGTAATGCTATTCAGAAAATTTCAAAAGTATTACACAAAGGGTATTAAGAAACATCAAAAGAAATTCGACGAATATATACTAGTATGGATCAAGAAACCCTGACGTCATGGATGTAACGGAAACGCATGCTGGTTGTCAATAGAAACACTTATCCCATGTACTAATAATACTGCAATTTAAAAGGTTAAGATATTACTTGCATTCGATATGGGCACCATTATGCTAGCTTGCGATGAATATAGCAAATCTGAAGGTTGTTTTAGGAATAAGAGGATTACACGAACCTTCTATACTCTGTGTTTCTAAGGAAAAGCTCGATAAATTAGGAACTAAGACCAAGCATTAACTTTTGAAAGAATAACTGAATAGACCAACGCTGCATAAACAATATCGTTTAAGCCCACGCGTGTACTAGTTAATTCCTATCGACCATTGCATAAGAAGCTTACGACTAGCCACTCCATTCACTATACAGTATACTGGATGTCCTAAAAAGGAACATTATACAAACCAAGTCCACTATGGACAGACAAGACTTCAAACAAAATTTGTTTAAGTGTCTACATGTTAAATCAGTTCAAGTACATTTACATGAAAGCTTCAGGAGAAAATGTTGTGAAATAAAATCGGGGTACATTCCTAGAAAGTTTTTCTTAATTATGTCAAGTTCTTGGAAAATGGTTCTGGGAGGAAACTTAATTTACATGATGACAATTCATAAGAATAAAAAGGCAGAAGAGGTTAATTGAAACTTTTAATTAATTAGATAGAGGAGTTTAAGTGCGCAATAATGACAGTTTAGATTAAAACTCAATTTGAGAAATGAAAAAGCTATGCAATTTCCGGTTAGAGGATGATAAGAGCTTGAGGTTAATTAATTACTTCCCAAAATCTACTAGATGAATTACCTGCATGCAGTAGAGTTATAGCAGTCAGTTGGAATGACGATAAGAAAAATGAAGAAAAACTGTCTGATTAAGTTGCATTTTAATTAATGTTGCTAATCAGTAAAGTCAATTCTAATTAATAGTGAATGCTTTTTTCTACATATAGGTACTGAAAGTATGTTGTCACTAATCTTTAAAGGTCATTTAGAAGACTTGTACACAATGTCAGAAATTGTTAAAAATTTGAATGACATTCGCGTAAGAAAGCGTGCAATATTTTGAAAAATTCCTTATACGTGCTCACAGTTACCAGATTAATTAAAAAATGTTCTCACTACTTTGCATATTCAATCAATGATAACTTTGAAAGCATGCTAGCAGGCATTTATTTAGATTGTACTAAAAGTCCATAGTCAATAGATATCTTCAAATACAAACATGACAGTGAATTGTAGACTTGGTGTTAGTAGAATATGTATCATATAGGAATGCAATACTTTTACTATTGTTTCATGCATTCATCTGTAGCTGTCAAACCTTATCAGTGGCCACTGCTTTCTTGTTCATTGAAGTTAGGAAACTAACTACACATTTTCATGAATGTAAAACATGCTGAGAAGTGTAAAACAAGTTTAGAGCCGAATTTCCCAACTTTAGTAATAATTTTCGAACTTGAAACAGTTTCCAATAAGCAAGCCTATCTTTGGTTAAAAATCTGTAAGCCTGTAACCCTAGAGTATTCCATTGATAATTGGCGCGAATGCTATAAGGCTACAGCCCATCTATTTTAAAGTAGCCTCTTGTCATTAAGTGGCTAAACAGCTGAAACTGAAACTAGTATAAAATTCTGAATAATCGTCTTAATGTATCAACAGTAACTCATCTTAGATGAACAGAAATCTGTATTACAAAATTTACCCACATACAATTCTGGGGATATTATCGCATATAATGTAATACAGTATATCTACTCAGTACTACATAGGGGAAGTCATCGAGTATGACTTTTTCGTTACGCACATGTGCATTTCACAATCCATGGACATTTTTGAAAGATTATTCACCTACATTTCGGTTTGATAAACTGATCCTAAGCTTCAAACATGATAGCGTAGATGAATTTTAAAGAGACCTGTTTGCACATAAACCTGGTTATATTCCCTTTTATGAAGATGGATGACCCTGCTGTGAAGCTTGGAATTCATTCATTTTAACTGAAGTGTCGAAAAGTGTCTTCTCTTGCCAACACAACACATACAAATACTAACATAATCAAAGTTTTTTTTAAATGCCAGCAGCACATTATGTAAATACATATCATTCTTGGTATTTTCGTTTCATTATTTTCAAAACAAGCACTAATAATCCTAATAATCGCATGTTTAGCAACATACTGAATAAAACATTCACATACTTTTATTTGAACAATTTAAAATTAGCAATGCTATCTGCAAAATTGTAGCCCAATTTTCAAAGCACTGTCACGTTCATACTTATTTATCAAGTTTTTAAAAATATAATTTCCAAAAAATCATGCTGAATATAAATTAAAAATGACATCATTAAGAATCTTAAACTTGCATCTTAATTTCTCAAAATCTTCCCAATTGTCAACAAGATTACCCTTTAATTGGAAATTTTTTGATCTAAGTCCAAACTACAACTCCCCACATTTAATCCACACACTTATCTTAATCACTGGAACACACGCTTTACATACTTTAAGTATGTGTTGAGAAGAACACTAAACCAAGTTATTTATAGACAATCAAAAAGTCCTTCCTCCTAGGAAATAGTTGTTTGGAAAACCAGCTCACGTAAATGAAGATTTATTTTAACAAAATGATGGATTGTCTTTGAAATTTCAAATGACTTGTCTATTCGAGGAGAAATGAAAGGCTCGTGAGCCAAATCAAAAATTCGATGATGTTCATGGATATAAACAAAGAAAGCACAACCTAGTCCTATTTTAGGCAGTGATTTCTCAAACGAAATAAGATAATAGCAGGAAAAACATTCAACCTAAACGTTTCCGCAATAAATGCAATAAACATGGCTTGCAGGCATTCAAAAATACAATTAAGCTGTTAAGTATAGCAAAGTATAAGTTAGCTTGGTCGTTTACTAGAATTGCACCCTATTCTAAGCCTAATAGGCTTTTCATGATCGATTTCTATTCACCAGAAAATGCTAGGGGAAATTAAGGGAAATCCAGGAATAAAAAAAACAACAAGGGTATTTGACTCCCTCTATCCTGCATTCAAACTGGCAAAATTGCTAAGATAAAGAGATATCTAAGCACTAAATAAAGAAGCTGAATGAAACATAGTTTTGAAATTATAAATCTTAAGGAATTATAAATGCTTGCTATGTTTCAATGCAATATAAAATACTGGGTAAACTTCAATAAAACTAGACATTTTTTAAAAATCACATTCATCAAATCACTGATACGTTGGCAATTTCTTTGTAAAAGTAGATTCTCAAAGGAATTCTGCCGGATTAACTAAAACCGGTGAACAGTGTTTAGAACTACATAGGCTTCGAAAAATGGACAGCTCAGTGGAAAATTTTCCAACATAAAATTTCAGTTTTGAAACGTGCAATTAGAACTTGCACTTTTACTGCAATTTTTCTGGAGTTTAACAAAACAAAAAATTGCTGTTTTTTATTACTTTATACCCGGACAAATTGCAGTTAAAGTGCAAGTTTGCAATAAAAGTGCAATTAGAAAGTGGACAAAAATAAGTTTTACAAAGAGTTTTATAACCAAAAAAATATTGAATTTCTTGTTGAATGTTAATGCAACAAGCTGGTTTGGTAATATACATACATTAAGTAGCATTAAATGGAAATTGAAACATCATGTGTATATGTGTTTCGGTTTTATTAGAGCGTTACATTATATTATAATTATAAAAATGCAAATTATTAATGTCTATATTTAATGAATCTCTTGCTATCAAACTTATGTGCAACTAGCACTTTTTTTAGGTGTTGGATTATCACTTAAATTTTAATATGGTTCAACATACCGTATAGTTGTAATGATAATTATACATAATGCTTGTGTAACTAGCAGCATTTAGTGTTTTCCGTGGAAAGATGAGCTAGGTTTTGTAACTGTGATTATAGGGACAATGAAAGTTGATGCTGCATTTTACTAAGATCATTAGCATTAATAAATTACCATGTCAGCTTTTTTATATGAATTATATGCAATTTTAACAAAGGCCAAAAATAAATTACTAATTCTTACACCAACGAAATCTCACCACTCATTGACGTATTTCAGCTATACTTTAGAATACGAAAACAATTATTTTATAGTAAATTGAAACTATATGTTTTTATGGAATACAAACAAGGTCAGGACTTTGTACTAATTAACGTAACTCTTACAACTAACCAACATTCAGAATGGGTCAATCTTACAAATGCTGTTTTGCTAAGGTAGAAACAGTCAGGTAATTTAAGAATCAAAACAAAGTTTAGTTTTTTTTGTCTTGAACCCTCATTAATTTTTCATAGCAATATACATGTCATAAACGTGAGCCTCAATAATATATCACCAAAAATAATTAGTCAACTATCGTAATTTTGCGAAGATTACCAGAGCAGAAAGGAATCAAGACACCCTAACAAATGCAGTGGCACTGAAAGATTGTCTCCAGAATTAAGTAGACAGTCTATAAGCCTCTACAAATAACGAGTGAAGACTGCGATTATAATGTGGCGGCAGAGTTAATCTCATAACACCATCGACTTCAACTTCGTTAATTTCGCTGATTATACAGTATATTAAGCTATTAAATACATCGTATTTAACTCCATCGCCCCATAAGTAGATTTGATAAGCTCAAAATTAATCCACTACACTGATGGAAATCCTCAGCGCCATTGTTCACATACAATAAATTTATAATTAATTGCAGGAGTAAATTTAATAAAAAAAATCATGACATGATATTAAAGTAAAAATATGAAATGTAACAATTATAATTGATATCTTCAAGTGTATGTATGAGTAACAAAAATGCATACTCATCATCAGGTAGCTGTTAACTAATTCGAAAAACATTTTAATTATATTAACTGTTACCAAAACTTTGGTTCCAAAAACTATCTTGCTTTACATGTGGAAATATGAGTTGTGATAATGTGGACATGAAATGAGTGGTACTGATAAAAGGGCTCAGAGTTTTAGCTTTAGAAAAATTATAAAAATGAAATATCGACGTGTGCATATTAAATTTTAAATAATTGAATTGTCAAAAAAGTTGAATAAATCACATTAAGTGCTCATTTTATTGTAAGAAACCCTTATAAGCATTATGTAACCACAAAGAAAATTGGATAGGGTAACATTTAAAGCATTTTTCAAAAAATGGTGTACGTCTATAGACCAAAACCTATAGTTAATCAATTAGCTTCCATTATTGGCACATTTTGTGTTGAAACGGCCTTGGATACTAAAAAAATTAGGTTACTTTAAAAGCAAACTTTTTCGTATGCACTTCCATTAGACCCATGCACTTAGAAAAAAATGTTGAGAGCATTTATCATTTGAAAGGGAAGTTGGTCCTCAACGGATATGATCAAGCCGAAGATGACAGCAACAAAAAATTTGTAGTTGTAAATCAGGCTACAACCACCCCTTGTAGATTGATGGACGGGAAAACACGGCCTTAAAACGCTGATGAAATTAGCATTATCACGCTTTTTTATTCATAAGTTAGGTAGGCAATCTGCATGCAAATATCGTGGGGACAAGAAGTAAGGGAATAAAAGTGATTTAGTGCAAAGCACAAAAACGACACGCAATATTTATTACACGACCGGGCGACACCGATTTGCGGGTGATTAATTTTCATTATATAACGCATTAAGTTAACATGATTTCGATAAAAGGATAGGCCTAAGAGTCACGTTTTTACATTAGCAATCGTTTTTTGTTTAAATCCCATGGACAATTCAATGCGCTTTTCATTTTCCCAATACTCAAATAAAACGCAAAAAAGTACGCATAGGCCTAATGTTAGGAATATCGGTTTATGTGGAGTCTTCTCACTTCGACAGCAAACATCAACATCAATTTAAAAAACTCGAAAATACCTTAAGGAAGATGGGTTGAAATTTTTGATGTTCTGCGTACACATCTCAAGCTCTTCTTTCGATTTGGGAATTTGCCTGAAAAAGAACAATTGAACAATTAGAAATGTCATGGTAGAAATATGTGCAAGTCAAAGTATGTTTGCGCATGAAAACCATTTTCCCAAATAAACCAAAATACTAGTAAATACTACAAAAGATTTCTACAAAAAAAAAAAAAAAAAAATACAAAATAAGTCTACACAGGTCTTTGATAATTCCTAACAATGTAAACATGTCATGAGTCCAGATTTCACATAAAGACTTTAAGACGTATTGGATTTTGTGTAAATGTCGTGTCCTGTGAAATTGTCAGTAGGAGATGATTATTTTCAAAACTACCAATTAAAGTTAAATTTATTCAAATGAAACTGCGTCATATTTTCCAAATATTGGCAAATATTTTAGCAAGATATTCGAAAACAAATGGTGGTAGACAAGGTCTAAGGGGAAAGTAAGCCTTACAGAACAGAGGTTACTTCCATATTTACTGTCTTAAATGGTCAATGGTGTTTTAGTACCTTAAATGAATCTCCATAATACTGCTATTAAGAACTATATGTCGCATGTTACCTTCAAGTAAAGGTGGGGGAGATCCAATAATATCAACCCCTCCATCATTTCTCTGCTCTGATTATGATTATGAAACCTGAAATGCCCTTCTCTTCCTTGTCCATCACACATTTTCACAATTTTCAGAATCCCCAGTCTTGCGTGACAGCAGAGAAGCGCTACCAGTCTATAAAGATTTCTCGATAAAGCATTGATGTGGAAAGTCATTTTGCCTGGTTTCGCCTGGTTTGTTCGCGAAATGGTTGCCGGAATATGGAAAACAGTCGTAAAGTTATCTTATATTTCAGACCCAAATTGCCATTCGTGAAGCTTGCACGAGAAGATATGGAGAGATGAGAACTCATGGCGCTCCTGCCTGTTGACAAAATAATCCTGCAAAAACATGGCGTGCCTTGTATAACAGCGTTATTGTACCTTGCACGCCAGGCAAAATACTGTTAACATTTGAAAAGTTTGTGAAAGATTTATGTATGTTGGCTGAGAAATTCATGATTATACAAAATCAATTACTGTTTTCATGTGTTGTGAATAAGTACTTTATGCATAGATTTAAATTGTAGAAAATCAAAAACAAGCCCTTGTTTTAAAAAATCTGTGGAAAATGAAAATGGATATAAGAAAATCAGAAACAATGCACATGTGTAACTGTTGAACAAATAAGGCACATAATGGACTATGCTGTGTCATATCTGTAATATACACTTTTATTTGAGCACCATTAAACAGTTTGGTAAACTTACAGACTTTGGTATTTTTTCCTAATTTTCAACTAGAATCAATTTTCTGCTGTAGGTATTTTTTATATTAGTGAACAAACAAAAAATCTAAGAAAAACATAGATGTTCTATAATGGTACAAATTAAGGATCCTGTACAATCCTGTACAGGGTAAGCCAATTAAAAAGTAAGCCAACTTTATGAAAACCATAAAATGGTTAATTGTTAATGGAATTTATTGAAAATTTGTACATGTGCACTTAAATAGGATACAAAAAATTCCCTATTTTAATTTTGTGTTCAAAGTTACCACCTTTCTCCGGAAATAGTTTCAAAAATTGCCTAGCACTGTAATTTTTCGTTTTACGCAAAAAACTTATCGTGGTTCTTTCTTCTCCAGTGAACGCCATTTTGAAAGACAAATTCGAATGATTACGTCATTAAAAAAAGAACGTGAAAGAGGGCAATTCGAAAGATAAAAACAATATTAGTACAAATTTTCATTAAATTCTATTAACAAATAACCATTTTATGATTTTTATAAAGTTGGCTTACTTTTTATTGGCCCATCCTGTATTAAAACATTACAATAAATAATGAATGACTGGCTCTGTTTTTTACTAAGCACTAGCTCAACAATTTGATATTGTACAAGATATGTCTGGTACTGGTCATGTTTCGTCATTGGTCCAATTAACTGGACGAAGATATCCATGCCGTCATCACGTTGTGTGCATTACATGTATGCCACCAATTCTAAACTTATTTGTGCAATCTGCTCAACCTCCCACGTTTTCTGTCCCTCAGGAAACGTCATGGGTGAACGATCCGTTTCTTCGCTACAGGGGGAATCGAGATCGTTTTTAATCGTGAATTTGCTATATTTATGTACAGACAAGATAGAAAGCAATCCATCAACAGAAGTCAAGCGCGAAATTGCATGACGTGTAATAAAAATTTCAAAGAATAGTATATAGGGGTATGTGTGTCAAGGCAACTCTATTTTATTACCCCTGGAGAAATTTAGTAGCCGAGCCTAGTGTGCATAATCTAACGGATTAAATGCATGACAACATTCAGATTGCGCAAATGGAACTGATTTTCGAGAAATTTTGTAAAACTGAGAATCGGCTTTGTTGAAAACTAAATTCAATCAAGGATAAACCTGTAGACGAAATTAATCTTTACTTGCATGTGAATGACTGTCTGGATCAAATTTTAGAAACTTTTATACCATATGAATAACGTAAATAACAGGCCATTCTAATTATTTTGAACAACCAATGTGAAAAAGTCAAATTATGCCTTAATTGAATTTGGTGCAATGCAGATATTTGTGTTAATTCAACTGTCAACTTAAAAAGCAGACATGTCATCACACAAATGATGATTTGCTTCACAAAGTTGCTCAAATGTTAGTATTAAATGTTAAGTGATTATGTCGTTAAATGAAATGAAAAATTGAATAATTGTATTAAAGACAACAAGTTAACAAGTTAACAAGCTAATATCACTAAATCAACTAATATCAACCCGAATATGAATACCAGTACCGAAACTTTATTGTGGTTTTAAAAATAGTTCAAGTTTGAAAAGTTTTAGAAAAACTGCAGTTTTGTATGTCTTCATGAAAAAATTCTGCGAAACATTTATTTTCAAAATATCTTTTTGTGCAATCTGAATGGAATTTTCCATCCACTTTCAGAACAGTGTAGTCATTAGAAAGCAATATCATTTCATACGGTTGTTTGAATATATTTTGTATATGCATTACAGAGGAATTCATATAAGTGATATATTCGATTTTTATCTGCATGTTTACTACATGTGCTGGTGCATTCCGCATAAATACATCAGCCCACTTGTCTTTCTCAGCATCTTTTCCCCCCCCATATAAAGATACATTTTTATTGGATTTTCTGCTCCTTCCTATTGCTGTTTGGATAACTTTGTGCCATAAGCAGAATATACATTAAAGTTATGTGGGCCAATACTCTGCAGTTGACTAGCCAAACTGGCACCGTGTCTCTCTACTTAAAGTTCATTCTATCCGGAACGGGAAGGTTTCCATGGCAACAGATGATGCTGGATATTCATTCTTGGCCCCATCTCCTCATCAAAAATATTGCAGTCTGAAAACCTTTTAGCTCAGCAGACACCCTGGCGCCAGAAGGGGAAATTACGCTGCCTCTTATCGATTTACTTTCACTTTTAATATATTGTCTTTGAAAGACGAATTAATTCAGTCAAATTGCTCATTTAAATTGCATCCAAAATGCCTAGGAAAAACTGCTTTGGAGGGATGAAAACTTTACTTTTGGACACTTGCCATTGCTGGAAATCTTAACAGACATACACATATTGAGATTGGTTTCGGTTGTTTAGAAACTTATATAGAAACAAATATGCAGACGTGTCTTATTGGTTATGAATGTTTACTCAAAATTACATTTTAATAAAAAACTGGCTCGTATATTTTCTTATAAGATCTCATCATCCAATCCAGACAAACAAAAACTTACATCAATGTCAAATTCACTTTGTAAAGCAAATAAGACAAGTTAAGGCAATTTATTCATGGAATTGGATAATAATTTCTTTGCTTTTTTATATAAGCCTTAGCTTGCACGAGTACAGTCACAAGTTTGGTTTTGAATTATTGTACTTATTATCGGATGTTGGAAAGCAATATTTGCAGTAAATTTTATAAATTATCAAGTTTACCAAACATTCCGCATACTCATGAATTTGATAAAATTGCATACAATGTAGCATAATTTTTGTAAATCTTTGAATTTTGTATACTTAATTACAAATTATCTTCATAATTGCTGAATTAACAAAACGTGCAATTAGACAAATAAGTATTTTGCTTATTCAATTTATTCAAGTTTTTAACCTAAAATTATAAGATCACACAACGATCTTGCACGCGCTGTATCCATAAGCTGCGCATTCCCCCTTGTGGGGAATAAACATTTAGGCAAAAAAAAAAAAAAAAAAAAAAATTATTAAACTAAATATGTATCTTAAATTAGACAAATAATTCTGCTGTATTTGTATCACTGCATAAAATGTTTTTAAACTTTTCAAAAGTATGCATCGCAAACTATTTTGAGCGGCTTTTTAAACCATGTTTATCATCTTTATTTTGGTATCGATCTGTCATGTTTAAGATTTGATATACTAGTTGCTTACAAAATATTTTTTGGTAGTCGTTGAAACTATTTACACTAGTAAACAAAATGTGTTGTAAGAAAAATTAATCACCATTTAACGAATATATATATTCTTAAAAATCACCACCTTAGACATTAGTTTGCTTAAATAACGTTTAAAAATGATTTGATTACATAAAAATCTGGCTCTTTACTTGCAAATCTGAAGGAAATCTTGAAGTACCTTCCTGCCATTCAGTAGGCTTACTGAAAGGAAATTATTTTAAAGTGAGGTGTGAATCCAAATGTACTTGATCTTTTGTTCCCTATGAAATCCCTGGCATCCCTTTCAAATCTCGTCCAAATTTGCCAGTTTAAAGTAAGATGAATGGCTTCTAAGTACTCCCAAGCGGTAATGCTGACAGTTGGTCAACCAGATGCTATTTACTACTCACTCCCCGAGCCCTTCATTTATTTCCACAAACATGTGCATTAGCAAGTGGGTTTCTATATATCTATCGTGAATCTCTTCTCCCTTTTTCTTCTTTTCTCTCTATTTTCCCCCTTTTCTTTTTTTTTTGTGTGTGCCTCCCCTCACATTGTCACTCTTCCAATTCAACTTCACGAATGCTATTGGACTGATGCTTTTTCCAATACATGTAAGTCGGGTCAACCATCATAGTGCATCGAGTGACTTTGTACAGCTTTTCAGTTCTTGCAGCCTTCTTTTGACTCTGCGCTTCTTTTATTTGCCATTGCTCGCAATATCATGCCATCAGAGTCGATCCAATCAGTTGCCATAAAATGGAGGTGAAGCCTCCTTTTCTAGCAGCCTTTAAAGCGCAAAAGTTCGGATTGCAACTATCGACATCGGGTAAAATTGCATCCTTTCTGATTATTGGCAACGACCGAATTACGGTGATCTAAAAGGCAGCTAGGGCCTTGTATGGATGCAATCAATTATAGGACAAACAGTGGTAGAAATAAAGAAGCTGCAAAACTTCCGTTAAAAAGCTTTTTTTTTCAGATACATGTCAATAGTAAATTATTTTTTTCCATTTTTTTTTCTTCTTTTTTTTGCAATATCGGTTTCTCTATTCATAACCAAGAAATCAATAGAAATGAAAGCTTAAGACCATAATTGATTAAAACGTATATTTACGGTAACGATTTACAAAATATCGTTGTACAAACACTAGTGAGGTTGCATCCAAACTCCAGAGGTTTTATTTATATCAGCAGTGTTTCATGTATTTGCCTGCAAGACTAATAACCGGTACATGTATTTGCTAAAGAATATGAGTGTAGGCTTCCTAAATATTGACTCTAAAGCCTATGAATGTCCTAGAAAACTGGCTCAATATACGACGATCTGCTGTTTATTGGCATATGAGGACATACATATAAACATCCAAACCAGCATTGGTCATTTAGCTTATAAAGTAGCCCGAGGCGATATTCGATGATAGATGTGCGAAATAAACGCGCTCAGCACAACGGATGATATTTACAAACTTTTTCCATCCCAAAAAGTTCTTGCTACAGGGTTAATCTGGATTTCAACTATAATAATACCTCCGGGCATATTTAGTTTTAGATCGAAATACGTCACAACAGTTTTTGTACTTTTTTTTGCCTTTTATGGAAGGGGAAAAATTTGTTGTTAAAAGAATGTATAGAATCTAGAACTGATGTATGGTGGCTTAAATAAGACTAAATGTGATATACGTATGTGTCATGTGACATATTTTGTGTTATATGGCTAGTTACAAAAATTTCATTTAAACTCGCTTGATTTGTTATATTGCATCTTAAGTAATGAAAACTTAAAACGAGATTAAACTTAATGAAAGCTTAAATCAACCAAAGTTCAATAGCTGGAAAGATTTTGATTGTCGAGTGAGTCAGTGAAATTCATAGTTGCTATGTATATTTCGGTATGGTTTACCAATAACTAATTTAATAATATGAAGGCTTAAGGGCTAGAACTATAGTGAACCAAAAACATTCTTTCAAAAGTTACATCAACAAGGCTACATACACACACAGCTTCGGAATCATTATCAGAAATTGTTATAAGATGTGTACTGAGATAAGATAAAATAATAAATTTTAGACTAAAAAAATCTGTCTCTTGTTCTAACCCTGCCAAAAATGAACTCAAGAACTTTTGAAGTGAAAGTGCAGAAAAACTGCAGTCAGTTTGGACGAAAGCTAGAACTAGTGAACCAAAAACATTCTTTCAAAAGTTACATCAACAAGGCTACATACATACATAGTTCGGACAAATTATAAGAAATTGTTATAAGATGTGTACTGAGATAAGATAAAATATTAAATTTCAGACTAAAATAATCTGTCTCTCGTTCTATAACCCTGCCAAAAATGAACTTATGAAAAACTTAAGAATTACTCAACTTTTGAAATGAAAGTGCAGAAAAACTGCAGTTTGGACGAAATCTATGCAAAAAAAAAAAAACTGAAGAAAAACTAAAGAATAACTTAAGTTTTTCAAACTTTTTATTAAGTTCATTTTTGTCAGGGAAAACTAGACGCATAATCGAAAAATGTTACTATATCTTAATTTCATTTACAAATCACAGTATATTTCAAATTAGTGTATTAAAAGTAAATAAATTAGTAAGTTCAAAAGCAGTCATATATCAGGATTACTTTCAAATCACAGAAACTAAGACACTAAAGACAGAATGGATTCAATTGAGTTACAGAACCAGACGCAGACACTCGTTCTGACCATAACGAGTTTATTCAACTAAGTTTTATGTTTAAACAACAAATCCGAAGAGGATCAAATGTCCATCGAAACACCAACCAAAGCCAGAGTACTGGCCACTATTCAGCATGATTGACTATGCGGCTGTATAATAACGTCATACACCAAATCCTGAATAACGTGTAGAATGTGTTATTACAGTTTAACAACATGTTCATTCATATGTATATATGCCCATTGCCACCAAAGTCGGTCAATACATCGTGGCATCATTACTGCAATGATAAATCAATATTTTGGCAGGGGATAGTGGTTGGCTTAAATGTTGATCTTGTAATCTGCCTGCCTTACTTTTAATCGGATCGGAACTCGATCTTCGCACAATCATGCGTCCCGAACAGCCTGTACGTGTGTACACGGGTGAATAAGTTTCTTTGGGGAAAAAAAAAACATATCCACTGCTCTCAACGTCCCAAAACTATTAATTCCTATGTGAGCCTTCGTGTTACCCAAAAGTAGACGCATACAGCTTAAAAGCCATCGATGAGTTGAAATTTCTGATTTCCAGCAGACGTTCGTTGCAGTATCGAGATAAAACCTTTCAGAGGGAAATCCATCGCCATGTTATCCAACAAATCGCTTGACGCATGATCGGTTTATTTGTGCTCTATATCTGATGCTGTAATTAAGTAAATATGGTTTCCCAAAAATAATCCCAACTTCAAAAGTTGATACCGCCGATGTACCGAAAAACAATCTCTATAGGCCTAGACTAACCACGTTAAATGCTATATCAGCCGACGTGCTGGGCATGTCATGTACGCTCGCCTGCTCTTTAATTTTCAAATCCAACAATCCTCGAAATTCTCGCTGGATTTCAAATCCTTCTGGCGATATTCCAGATTAGCCTTCGTGGAAACCTTCAAGGTTGGTTTTGTCACTGTGCGCAAACACATCAATGGATTTTTACCCGGCGTTCAACGCAACTGCACAAAAAGTCTTCAAAAAGTTTTTCCTGAAAAAAAAAAACGCTTTTCAAAAAACATTTTGGCTACGTTCCACCAATCTGCTTCGCTAATTTTGTGATTTATTAATACTGGTATAAAAATACGAGGCGTCTGTCAAATTTATATCCGTTCATTTGAAGTAATACAAAATAATGCTTCTAACTTCTTGTGTGACACCATTCAACTATACAATTTTATTTTAAAGATGCAAGGTCCTTCCTTGTTGTTGCTGAAGCTACTTTTAAACTACCAAAATACTCATTCGCAAACCGACTTAAGTATCTTTGCATGCTGCACAAGATTCCATAAGTGTTTCATGACGTATAGTTAGAATTCTGTTTAGATCTCCAGCGGGATAAAAAACTGTCGTGACATATGCTGATTAATTATTACTAATTAACAATGTTGAATTAATCAAGATGTTGAGCTGAATTATTCAGCAAATATTGGCTAGAAAACTTAATTACACTTACACATAGTGTCCAGTAAATTTTCTGGAAAAATGAACGCATATTTCAAGAAGCCCCTTCCAAGACAAAAATTGTTTTAAAGAATTTAAAAAAAAGGTTTTCTGTTTTTTTTTTTCTAAAGGATTTTTACGATAAACGTAATTCACCCAAAGTGGGTAGTATATTCAAGCAAAGGTTGGTGTCAAGGCGAATTTCAAGCACTTCAATTTTCAGGGCTGCTGGCAATCCTGTTAAAAAGTAACCTGTTTGTAAACTGATGAAACTTATGTCCAGAGACGTTATAATTTACCAGCTATATCTACCAATTTTTCTTCAAGAACAGCACATGCAGTACAGTATTATTCAAAACCTCGTTACTAGTAAAATGTAGTCTTCACTACAATGTTTCAAAGCATGCAGTGATTGCTACTTCCAGGGGCAAGTGCTATTAACATAGAATTGCAATAGAACAGCAGACCTCGATTGGAAAGTCTTCGGGCTCCACATGCATAAAACTCCTAAAAAAAATGCGGGAAATTATTCATAATGATGCTACTTGTCATTTCACTACAATCCATTCGCATTCATGATATTTTCCGAAATGAAATCAGTGTTTGCCAATAACTTGACTACATTGAACGGTTCATTTCCCAGCATCTCTCATTCTCATTTCCCCCATTTCCATGATTTTCCCCAATCCCCCTTTCCCCTTTTGCCTTAATTTTGTCGCGTATTTATAGTCGGCAGCTTCACGTCCCTCCTTTTCTTTGTTCCGGCCACCCCCATAACATAGGAGCTATTTTCCAGTGAGATTTATACCAATCGAAATTGAGCTGACAGTCATACAATTAATGACTATGCATTTATTGTGCCACTCTGAATAGAAAAATGAAAAACCGCTGAAAAAAAAATCAAGCGAGGTTGTTTTTTTGTGTTGACCAGTTTTGGTAAACAAAGTTTATAACAAACAAGCGTACTTGTCCAGTTAATCATCTCGATCACTTGCTGTTATCAACAAACGATTTGATGGATGTTTGACTTCACGCTTGTCTGCGGGTATTCAAACGCAAAAATAAATGCAGTTGTGTAAAAAAAAAAACTAATCTAACGAACGGTTTGAAACATTGCAATAAAGCCTTAATAAAACACAGCATTATTAATAAAAATGAAAAGAACAGGAAATTTAATTGGGGATTACATAGAAATGTGCTTTGAATTTTTATAAACAACATGCATTTGAATATGTACAAATTTTAATCCAGGTTACGAGCAAACTTGTTGTTTCAATCATTAGCATTGTTAATTTATATTGTGAATATCGAAACCGTTGCCATGTTTAAAACACGTGTTCGTTTGTTAGCTAATTCACCATACTTTCATAAATATCTACTTAAAATGTTCAATCTATTCAATTGTTTCATTTCAAATATTCTGATCATCATACTAGCTTAAGGGGGATTATAACCATATCCCTTTCAATGGGAAAATTTGCAAAGGCACTCACAGTCAAACAAAAAAAGATTTTAAAAAATAAAATTTGTTTAACATAGCTTTATAAATCAGCAAGGTACTGATCGTGTCAATTTTCACATTAAAATAGTAGATTTTTTTAATTAAATCGTTATTTGAATTTTTGCACTCACAACTTGCCTATTTAATGCTGCCACCTGCTGGCAGCGTGTGCAAAATAACGGACATTTTTAAAAATTGTATGTTAATTTGTAACAAATCTACCATTTCAAAGTGAAAAACAACAATATGAAGCCCTTGCTGATCCATCAAGCCACCCCAAACAATTCTCACCCCTACCCAAACCTCCCTCATTCAACTGTGAGTATCTTTGCAAGCCCGACCTATTGAAAAAGATATGGTTGTAATCCCTCTTAAACACACTTAAAAGCAATCTAATTACATCATATGTATTGCCACAAAGTTATTTAAATGTGTATCCATTTCGAAATGTACAAAATGCCTTTCAATGCGAAAAAAGCAAAATATTTTAAGAATTTTTCGAATATTTTCATAAACATTTCCCGAAGTGATAAACACCTTCCAGAAAAATTAACAAAACATAATGACGACCTGTGACGTGTATTGTACATGTAAATCACATTCAATTAAGGTTATTGAAATCCCAAAATGCTACATTAATACTTTCAATTTAGTTATAAAACTAATGATAGAAATATAAATTTTGCTGTTCATCTTATTGGATTAATCAGACAACATTCCAAATTAATGATTCACCATTGTTAGAAGAGCAAATGTGAATCAATCTATTCAGGAATTCTCCTTAACATTGTATCATTACCACAAGTTCTTACTTTAAATACCGAGTCAATATTTGTGTACAAGTTCTGCCATTGTTTGTGGTCAGATTTTCATCTATCTTCAGTAATTAATTTGGCAAGTCCCAAGAGTCCCAGGAATAATGTCCACATTGCCAATTCTTCCAGGGATTCTATTTCCTACACGCTTTTAATAAGAAATGCCAAGAAAGTAATTCCACCAAAGCGGGTAATTCAAAAAATCTCTATGCAAACTAACTTTTGCCTAAATTAGAAAACCCACGTGGTATGCGTGATCCATTTTAAGCGTACGTCAAACAAAATATGAAACAGTAAAGTTATTAGTGCTAATGTTTCGTTCCCCATCTCATTGAAAACGCATTGTGTGGATTTGCATAGTCCACTCACAAAGTAATTTTATTCATTAAAACACAATACGCTTTGAGAGATTTGATAACAAGGCCCTCCAAAGTATAGGACCTGCGGCAACAGTTGCTATGGCTACCTGAACTGTGGGAGGCAATGAAGCACAGCCATCATCACTATTAGGCCCATCTTTTAATCTAGGGCTAAGTGTGTCTTCAAGAGCCATTGTTGATTCTGCTGTACTTTCATTTCAAACTAATGAAAGCACTTGGCTTTGTAATGAAATACACTCCAAATACGAACGCATCTGATCAGTTTCCTTCTCACGCACCCCTAATGTAAGGTTAGTTTAGTGTAAATGCTTCCGCCTTTTAACATTAATATTGTAAAAAAGGCCATTGCCTGCTTCCTCGCCTACAGATCAGACCAATAGGTAAAAGCGTGGTTCTAATGCTTTTTTTTGGCACAATGGAGAACATTTTTATATAATGTAGCAGGTGTTTACAGACTCCGTTCATATAATCCTTAAGTTGCCAACAAGTTTGCCATCGGCTACAATACCGCGGTAATGGAATTCTCAAACTCCTGAAGTCCTATAGAATGCAGTCTCAGTTAACATCTTGCCAGCTTTATTAATTATAATAACGCGATTGGCTTATATGTTGTTGATATATAGCATGTATTGGTCAGGTCATATATACGTGATGGTATATACCGTTAAATGAATTCTGTGGACACCTAATTGCATGGAGGGCTACATATCGCAAATTTAGTGATACGAAATTTTTGCAGTTTTGGAATTGACTCCCTTGTGGTGTATGACATTTGCACGTGCAGGTAGTTTTTAGCAGTATACGTTAAAAATTGACCACTTTAGAGTAAAATGGAGCGGCCATGTTGGAAATCCTGTGCTAAATACCACTATAGGGCTCAGGAGCAATTAAGGATAATTCCTATTTTGAAAACTCGAATCCTGATTGGGACTGGAGGTTGGCCGGTTAATAGAGGGAGCCGGCTATTCCGGAGTTTTTAATTGCAATATTTATAAAATCCAGTTTATAATATTTATTTTATGACTTATAAATTATTAATCAGTAATTAGCATATTTACAGTGTTAATATTGGTTTTTTAGAATAATTTCCTAAAAATTGAGTAATGCCATCGCCTATTGTTCATGCTCAATGTAGGTACTGTAAAAGTGTATTATGAGCATTTTTTGTATGTGCAGGTGTATATACATCTTATGACTTATAGTATATACCATGTATATGATGATAGTATAATTTTGGCCACTTTATCATGAATTTTTGTTGCTGTGCTAAGTGATGAAACAATGCATTGTAGGTAATATATTTGCAACGAATCAATTCACCAAGACAAAGGAAGAATAAGTATGAAGGACTTCCGAAATAAAGAAGGGTGTTGACAATGCAACGCTTATAAGAAGTCACAATATTGTGTCCCAAACTCAGTAATTGTTATAATACAATGCAGTAAATCCAAATATGTATTAGCAAAATGAGAAGGAAAATACAATGTACATACTTGTAGTTGTATCGGATTTACAGAACCGTACATGTGCTTGTCTTGGACATTAAAATCCAAGTATAAATTCAATATCACCTTAACATATAGTGTTTCAATATTTACGAATATTTTGTTTCGTATACTTGCTGCAAACACAGTATACTGTCTACATGAACCCAGCTGAAAAAATACCACAGAAGTTACATGCATGTATGATAAAAAACCTCAAACAAAACAGTTTATTAAGCAAATGGAACTCGATCAACGAGCTATTGAAGTGCCATTTGTGACGCTGTATTTGCTGAGTGGCACTTTGCCTATGCACTTGATTTTTACAATTTATATAGGTTGAGTGACACATAACTACCAAAGCACGCATTATTGACCACAGAAATCATACAATGAAAGGACTTGGATAAGTAATAATTTATAGTCTCAGAATACTTAAAATGCCAATAATAATTGATCTAAAATATAAAAAGCTCAAATTTGTATTCTACAATGGGCTTGGTGTAAAAAATTTAAACATCATATATTATAGGTTATCAAATTGTCCATTAAATTTTCTTTATTTACATCCGCAACAGATGGTCATTAAATCACAGTTTAAAGGTTCAGAAAAGTTCTTGAATTACTTACATGTTCTTATATTCCAGTTGTCATACGTTTATGAAAAGATTCATTTTTCTGTAAAATACAGTTTGTATCGTCGTCGAACTATTTTTGGCTTCTAAATTGCTTTTCTATAGTTGAAAGAAAATGTACGGACTATGATGACCAGTGATCAGTGATTAATAAAAGATCGTAGAAAATTATTTTGCCTTGCAATTGTAATTTTACTCCTTATGATGTGGGTAGCTTTGTCGTGGAATTCAGCTTTAGTAACGGGAGATGGTAGGCAGTAAGTGGTGGCTAGGATGCGTAGAATTTCTTAAGAAACAAGAGGCTTGCCGAGCAACTAAGTGAAATTTCTTTGAATCAAAATAATGCTTCCAATATTTTCCTTGAATATACGGAAAACCACTTTGGCTAACTGTTTGCAAACAGTTAACCATCCAGTACAACAAACAAACTTCCTTTCCTTTATATCTGGTTGTTCCATGAATTTCATAAAGATACTGCATGAAATTGAACTAAATCAATCGACATTTTTACCAATATATCAAACGGTTAGAAATGAAAATAGAAACCAAATCATATTATACGAGTATTAACAAAATGTAAACTTTTGCCTAACATGTTACTTGCTAAGCGACGAATAATGATCAAGGAACACTTAAAGTACAATAACTTCGGTACACATTAACATGTAACTAAGTTGCAAATGCTGTAATTATATTAAATATTAAGTGTTTTGAAGTATTTTCAAATTAACGATTTCAAAATATTTGATGATATTCAGATAGAATGCAACAGCCTGAATGCATGTTCCAAATATGTGAAAAAAATTATTCAAAAAGTATAAATTTGAATACAAATTTTACAAACATTTTTTAAAGTTTTCAAAATGTAAATGCGTGTAATGATTTTCACATCAAGTCATAAAGCAACATATTAATAAACAACAATGAATCCATAATTTGTAAACATGTATATAAATTATCCTCCATTTTTTGTGCTACGTAATTTTGTTCAAATGTCATCACTAACACCAGATAATACTGTTTATTTATGGCGAATATGATGAAGCTTTCCTTGGTATAGAGAACACTGATGTACAGTGGATTAGAATTGGGGTAAAGCCACCAAGTCCTCTTATGTACTATAGATGATTTTCCGATTCTCTGTATTAGCTCGTATAGAGTTAATGAGAATTTTGCGCTCCAACTGATTTTCTACATGTTATTTCGCCTGCCAAGTATTATCTGGTGACTGTGTACATGCACATCCATAAACGTCCCGATATGTAAATGTGAAGGTTTCTCGACGCCATGCTATTGAGTGCACTCCATGCATGCGTACACACGGGCAGGATGTGCACAGAAGCAAGAGTTTGAACTAATGGAAACACGAACCCACTGCCATAGTCTTGCCGGAAATGACAGTGCAAGGCTGCATAAATCCATATCCAAGTTTATGCACTTTCATTCTCAATGAATCACTGCTTTTATATAACCAGTATAAAAGCTCAAATCCGACAGACACACACATATATACATTACATATATGGAAATGAGCATTAGTCAACACCGCAGAAATATGGGCCACTATGAACATTTCTTCAATCTGAAACATAATTTCCCATACTCAAGGCACGCTTGCAAATGGGAATTTCTAACTTGATAACATTTTCTTCATAATATTCTAATTTTATGGTTTTTATTCTTTAATTCTGCAGTAATCTGCACTTTTTATTGTATCCTGTTATGTATTTTATGCAATAATTAAAACATGGTTATGGCATTTATAATTTTAAACATATAAAAAAAACTTGAAATTGTGCCAATGTTTACTTTTTGCTAATGCCTTGACGAGTACAATTCTTACGAAAGGTTTATTCTAATTTCCATTTTTATTTGCAATATGGTTTCTAGTATTTCTGTTTTTGCATAGGCGAAACTAATTTGCTTGCTTTTAACTTAAGCATACACGCACAATAGGGGTATAGACCTTATTCTGTGGAAATTTTTCCATATTCATATTTCCAATATCTGTGGAAATTTTTCAATATTCATATTTCCAATATCTGTGGAAATTTTTCTATATTCATATTTCCAATATCTGTGGAAATTTTTCAATATTCATATTTCCAATATCTGTGGAAATTTTTCCATATTCATATTTCCAATATCTGTGGACATTTTCCCATATTCATATTTCTAATATCTGTGGACATTTTTCCATAGTCATATTTCCAATATCTGTGGAAATTTTTCCATATTCATATTTCCAATATCTGTGGAAATTTTTCCATATTCATATTTCCAATATCTGTGGAAATTTTTCCATATTCATATTTCTAATATCTGTGGAAATTTTTCCATATTCATATTTCCAATATCTGTGGAAATTTTTCCATATTCATATTTCCAATATCCGTGTTAAACCATGTCATTTGCGAAGTTGCATTTCTCACAATACATATCTGAAGTTTTATTTTTAAACATTCGAGTGATACAAATTCGTACAACTTTCACGAGTGCATATAAAACTGTTTTTTTCAAAAATGTGGAAGATAAGCTAAAATCTAAAACCATCCCAATATCTCTATTTGCCATACAGTAACTTACATACATCGTATATGAAATACTACCTATGCTCTCTATGCAGACTATCTGCGTAGTTACATCTGCATTAGCCCATTAATAAGGGGGATACTTTTACGAGCCGATGCCTAAATTGACAATGGAAGTATTGTTTGTCGCCCATGTCTTCCTGAATATGACTTAGAAGAGCTGAAACTGTCTGCCCTCGGTACAATTCATATTTCCTCTCTATTCATTTAGCTCCTCTCGCAAATCTAATTTGTTAGTGGTACCGAGTTAGACTTAATGCCATTAGTGCAACCTCGCTGTTTTGCTCATTTCTGAAACCAGAAAAGTTGAACGCCATAGAAGCACATGCATGGGACAAGGCTTTTCGTCATGTCAATGATGCTCCTTTTGTACCTTTTTCGAAAACAAGCAACTAGAAATCGTAATGCAATTGGGTTGATTCGAGGATGATGACGAAACTGTATGACTTGATTATATTTTCAGACGATAAAAGCAACTCAGTCTCTACCAAACATTCAATTAAAACGCAACAGCAACCAGCCATCAACATTGTGCTCATTCAGCATTATAATGCCTGCGCAGGCGCACAAACAAATGTATGCCAAGAAAAAGTGATTATATGTAATTAATGGCAGTGATTCACTTAGTGCTGTTTTTGCAAGTTAAAATCTGAATTCGCCAACAAAGTATACTCAATAATATGCATGCTACAAGTCATATTAAGTTAGGTTTGGCTTAGTCTTGACCAGTAATTGGTAAAGTTAGGTCAGGCTAGTTCATATTACGTTAGGGATATTTTCATATGTGCATTTTGTTTAAAAACCAGGTACTACATGTGTGAAATTTTATTAATTCACTTGTGATAGACTACAAACTTTTCTTAAGATATGAAACGATTTTGTGCAGTTTTCTATTGCTCACTTTTTCGTCTTTCGGCTTGTAGGCACACTTATTTGATTGCCATCAGCTATGCAGAGCAAATAACACTTAATCCATCTCCAGAGCCCTGTGTTGTGCAGCTGTCATTAAATGGCAATGACATACGTTTGGAAATCGCAGTTAAACGGATGGAAAAGTTGCCTCCCTAGGCATTCTCTGATATCTATAATCAAGTTGCCTATACGAAATGCACTTAAATGGACTGAATGACTGCCGTGACGTTAATAGGACCAATTAATGATATTTATGAAGGTGTCAGGGATGCCCATCTTACGATCGAAAGCGTGTGTTAATTAGGTGCCAAAGACAATTGAAAACGATTAATCAACTCCAAATCCAGATTAATATTATAATAGCGTTGGCATATGCTCGGGAAAAGCGTGGAAATGATGAGTAAAATATGTCTTTCTTCTAGGTCAATTTTAAAAGCGATCCATTTTATGAAAATAATATACACTTAGAATGGTGGAACCTGATTAGTTAGATAACTATTGTGCAGTTTAAGATGCCGAATAGCTGAAAACATTTATATATGTTCGAATGCATACAATAAGTGATTTCTTTCCAATAAAAATTGAATTGAAAAAAAGATAAACATTTATGAAAACTAATTTTCTAAAAGTTAAAGGCTTGGTCACGAAATGGAATTCAGCAATGGTGAAAACAGATTTGGATAAAATTTGTGAACATGACCATGTGCGCGTGCGCAACGAGCAGCTAACAATCATAGACCCACACATGCAAATTTACATTAATTATATCCAAAACGGTTTCAACTATAATGAAATCCATTCCGTGACAGCAGTTAATCTCATTTTGAGCACAAAAAAATAAGAACAAAAATTGTGGTACAGTACACACTTCAATTGCTATTGGATTATTTTACCTATTGATTCCTTAAACACTGCTCAATATACAAATGATTTTACAGCCTAGTGAATTGCAGTGAATTTAACGAAAATGTTGAAGAGTTAATTAAAATTTCTTTTACAAAATTGAATGTGTAAACATGTTTGTAAATAACAATTTCTTTGTGTGGCACTCTAAATGACTAAGAGTTTACTTCCAGGTATTCCGAATGTAAAATGTTAATGCACATTAATTTATTTTATCCACGTTTATGGATATTCATTTTCAAGACAATAATTAACTGCAGGTTAATGCATTTAGACATTATAGGTCAAAGTCATTTCCTTAGGGATATTAATGCGTTCTATGTTGAAATGTGCTTTTGAAACGCAAATGGAAGTGGTATGCGAGTGTCCAATAAATGTGAAATATGTCGAACACAAGAGGTCACCATATTGGGCACGTGAAACGCAAAGGGGATATCCCCTAAATGCACATATTTTAGATGGAGAGAGACATAATGGTTGAAAGAATATTCATATCGATAAAATAAAAAGCCAAATTTATCTTTTATTTAATTTATGGCTTGCTTTGACAGGTTAGTCACGTTTATTGTCATGTACCAGAAAAACGCAAAGCAAGCAATTTGAGCATATATAAGGCGATGACATTGAGGATGCATTTTTAATAAACATTTCACAAATACATTTTTAAGAACGTTTCCATCAATAGGAAAACTTAGCTTAAGTCAGTAAAATTAACTAGGATAAAACAAAGTTCTTAAAGTCAGTTTATTAAGTGGCACAGATGTTTAATAAACATGTTGTGTTGTACTTCAACATTTATGGACTTAATGGACACCCTGTAGCACATGCTTACTTATGTGGGCCATTGAAGTTTTATGTGGACTATTGCTGTTTTATGTGGCACATATGCTGTATTTCCAATATGACTCATCAATGGCCAACTAAGGTACATAATTGGCCCATTATTAGCAAAATACAACCCAAAAATAATCCATGTTTCCACCACATTTCTAATTGGATGTGCACAAGGACTAAATTTGAAAGTTGCAAGTAGACTGTATACACTTTCATATTTTTTTTGTGTGAATAAAGATGTCATACTTAAGCTATTAATACAGTTTTAGAACATTACAATATTGTGATACAATCCATCTAAACATCGTTACAAGTTATCAATACTAAAAAAACTGAATGGCGACGGTTTTTTAAAAGGGGTCAAAACAGGATGCAAGCCTGCATTTTGGAAAATGCATTTATGCATCATCCATTAAAATACCTGTCAATGCAAATCATTTTAGCTTTGGTGAAAGGATCGAAAGTGACATCACGCCTAGTATGATTCATAGTCAATGTTCAAGATTTTGTATTAAAAATTCTTCAAAGCTCCTGTCGCCATATTTCTTTGTTGGAAATCATTGTAAATGTCAAGGCAATATTTCGGGCTCTTAAGTGCAACATTAAATAAATAAAAAAATGCGATGACATTGCTGGGTCTATCCATCATATCTTTCATTACAGGATATCTATTGACAACTGAAAAAAGCAGATGAAAACTGTAATTAACTTATTGCCAATCGAATTCATAGCTAACTCCCATAGACGCGTGTTTTCAGAGCCCTACAAGGACATAAAACATATATTGGCATAGTTCTTCCAAATGAACTCCCAGGACCAATAACAAAATGATGTACGATCTTCTAATTCGAGGGGCCCATCCACAAAAATATGAAGTGCTACGGTCCCTGTTACCATAGCAACTGCTGTAATATCCGCATTCTTGTCGTTCACATGGAGACCTAATGCACTTTTAGAATTGGCATTACCAAACTGCTCATATTTCAGCATTTCCTTTTCCATAATATACATTTCCCCCTTTAGATATAAAGCACTAATAAACTACGAAGACAATTGGCTCATTATTCTTTTTACAATTTCTCATTAAATCATATCAACAGCGATCAGGAATGTGGGATTTAGGGATATTAATTCTATTTTAGTACGCCTTAATGCATCTGAAGAACTTATTGACATACACGATACATAAATTAATGAGATTCGATACTTATAGAAACTTGTTTTGAATTTCATAAAATTGCATACTATACTGTACTCTATTTACTGTAGGACATTTTTCTTGAACGATATTAAAGTCTAACTAGGCATATATTTATATTCACTTTTTATCAATATGCATTACTTACTATCTTAACTATTTAATGTAAACATGCGAAAATAAGTAACCAATCCATAGTTCATATATTGTGTCCTTTTCTGCCTTGAAAGATGTTAATCATGAATTTATTAATGGCATTAGCGGCTTACTAAAGTTAATTAAATAACTCGTTAATAACAACAGTTTGATACAACAGTTCTGTACACAAATGTTTACAGAATTTACTGAATTTCGTTATACATTATAATATACAAAACACTTATTAAAAAAAGGTATGAATTTTGACTTGAATTGCAATTACTAGATCGCATATTATATATGAAATTCAATGTACGAGTTTTTAAATTATCAAAAAATAGCTGAACAGGTTGAAACATTTGAAACAAGGATTACAGATAAATTCATGATCGATACCTTTTAATAACGACTACAATGCTTGTATGAGCGTAATATACCCTCTTACTTTCGCAAAAGCAAACCCATAGGGATTCTTTGGAATTCAATAGACATGAATGCCACGCTGTTCATATGATGTCCAACAAGGCAACTTGACGTTTAACAGCAATGAAAATAGTATTCATAATTCATGGTTACGATAACATGAATTCAACTAATATTAAATATGTCGGAAATATCAAAGTGCGCTTCAAAAATTCCATAGTCATCACACTCATGAGCGACCAAAAAGGAAAGGGGCATTCCGAACGAGTTTGTTTGCCTTCCTCGGAATGCATTAATTCCTCACAGCAAGTTCTATATTATAAAATTCATTTTCATTGAATTCTTCCCAGCGTTTTAGTTTGTATTAAAATCTGCAATTCTTGAATATCTTGTACTGAGAAGCAAGGGTAATGTTTACTTTTATAATTTTTGGTTTAGTTAAAACGAGTTTAAATCAATTTTAAAAAAAACTATTATTCAATCAGATAAAACTTTCTTAGCACAAGAGAAGTGTAATATAATTTATAAACTACGGATTATCCACATTTTAGTCTCTTCAGTTTAATTTCAAAACGAATTTATTATATATTTTTATAGCATATGTAAAAAGTTTTTTATTCATTGTTGCCAGTGAAAAGTGGACGTCACATGCATATATATACATACTAGTATTTCTGGAAAAATGCAATTTTCGACATCATCATCATCAAAGAGCTTTGCATGACTTATTTTCATTGTTAGTTTCGACGTTCAATGGATTATGGCGCCCTGATAAGGCGGGTAATTATACCTCTACAGAACTCAATACCATCTAAATGAAAAGTTATAAAAGGTTATTCCCATCCTATTCACACAAAATGGATGATTCAAACTGTGCAATCTCTAACTGATGAGAGAGATACCCTTAGATATTCTGTTGTAGCAACTCCATGCAGTAATGGCGCTGAGATGCGCTTAGAGATAGCTGGTTCATGTTAAACGGAGCGAACACTTACAATACACTATCCATCAAGATACCTTTAGAGATGCATCTTGCTATAGAACAAACATCCCCTTAACTATTGATTGGTTTTGTGGGGAAAATGGACGGCTTTAATCCTTGTTAAAAGCTTCTGATGGTTTTCGATTAAATTCTATCACATTAAAGCATTAGCAAAATTACTAAGTGAAACATTTAGTTGCGGACTATATTATGGCAAATAACAGCTCTCATCCCTTTTCTATGAGGAAATTTTAAAGAAGTAGCTCCAAAATACTTGTAAAATTATATAAAAATCGTAAACTGCCAAAACTATGTTTGCAAATTTGTTACATGAATACATAAAGTTGTAATCAAAAGTATTATGGCATCATTTCGATTATTTAAAATTTTAATCCACGATAAAATATATATATTAACAAATTTCCTAACATAAAAGATTGATTTGTAAATGCTGTGCTGTCTATTGAAACTCTTGAAAATCTCATTAATGTAGAAAAACAAAGAAAATATGATGTTGCTTATAGATAATGTTAAATTTCTCCTTATAACGCCTTATATTGTATAATACAGTGTATAATTTAACCAAATTTAATAGTGGATAATCTAAAACAGTTCACTTAATTCAATAACATCTTCAAGGCACCATTGGGGAAATTGATTCTCTAAATCCAATACCAGACTTAGAAAAGAAAATTGAAAGTGGCTAAAAATGGAAACTGAGACATTGGAAAACTGCCCAATTTAAGACTTTGCTAGCCTTTGGGTGAGTCATTGAGAAGGGATCAGATCGTACAGCAAAGTTTTCCTCTCTCAATGCATGTCCATCGTCAAGATGATGAATTTTTAGCCTTGCACTTTTTGCTTTCTGTCTCATTTTTTTCTATTCTTTTCTTTCATTTCCCTGTGTGCACTGAAAGCGTATATAAATTTGAGGCAAGCAAGATGTAGCCAGAAAAGCAATTTCTTTTATCCGCGTAACATTTTCATATACTTTTTAACTTCTGCATGACTAGTTAGCCGATTGTCGACCAGCCAACTGCTAACAGAAGCAATTCTGCAGCTACATTGCATCGATGGAGGTCCACGATACGCCTGTTGTTCAGCTTCAGATGGGGGTAGAAAAATGCAAGAGACGGTCTTATCGCCTTCACGCTCCACTTGGCCAACATGAAATAGGACTATGTTATCCCCATTACATGCAATCCTATAGAGTTAGAAACTGGGGCTCCTAGTCATTTGGCTTTCATGCGGAGCCCCCTTTGTTACATTTCTTCTTGGCTGTCATTTTACTTTGTTCAAAAGACGCATTTATATTTCGAAAAGTGCGGAAGGAGAGTTAGCAGATTTTTATGCTAAGTCCGAGGCGAATGTCATTTAACGAGAACCATTACTTACAACTTTTTTAGATTAGTCTTGCATTTACGATGTTATGACTACTAATGTTCACTGAATTAAATCTTTTTGTTGAGTAAATGTCTTGCTTTAATAGCCTGCGTGCTTAATTATGCTAAAAAATTACGTCTATATACTTCTGGCTTATCATGTCTTGCGTTGAAATTAAATATTAATGGTTTAGGGAAAATATATTTAAAAAAATGTTGTTAACCTTATTAAATCATACATGAATACGCAACTATGAATACCGAAACACATCGAAAATTGAATTCGCAATGTTTGGTAACCACTATATATCAAGAATAGTAAATTTCTACACTTGAGTGCAAAAAAAAATCGACTCACCTGCATGAATCAATTAAAAATGTGTTTTTTCTGAGCAACCAATTAAATGTCCGATTTAAAATCGGAAAAAAGTTTTTGTAGACAATTTATTCCTGTTTATAATTTGCTTAGTGTGAGAAGGATTTCTGCCGAATTTCTCTGGAGAATAGCCTGCAACTCGAGTGGTCATTTCATCGAGAAACCATTAATTAACACTAGTATGTCTGGATATGTGTTTTTTTAAGTTCTGATAATAAAATTGCGTTCAAAAAACACTCACAGCCACATGGGTACAACGATGCATATGGCATAAATAATGCAAATTTGAGTTGTTTTTAAGTTCAACATTTTTCGTCTCATGGATGCATCAGGAATTTTATGAAAATTAGGCGAATTATAAAAAGAAATAAATTGTCTACAAAACTCATTTTACCGATTTTAAATCGAACATTTAGTTGCTGAGAAAAACACATTTTTACTCGATTCATGCAGGTGAGTCGATTTTTTTGCACTTAAGTGTTTATAGATGTGTAGATATAGTTGAGTTTACCAAGGAATTAATAATTTTACCAAAAATCATTTAATGCTTTTTTTTGTTTAAAAAATTCCAGCATACATCGCTATAACTTTTCTTGTTTCTATACACTTGGAGCAATAGTTGTTATTCTTTTGCATGGCTCCAGGATTTCGTATATCTACATTTTATACATCGCTTCAACTCAACATAAATACCTTTTACGCACTAAGTCCCTCACCTGTTGCTCAATGCATCACCATCACAAATGATACCCCATTGATATATTTATATCTACGAGTGAAATTTAATATAGTTCCATTTTTATGCCCTGAACATGACTGACATATGCATAACAAGTTCTCGTATTTGTTTGCTTTTAAGACTATTGTAGTGAAGGCGAATATAAATGGGAGTGAACACGATATGCTTCCCACGCGATGTCATTTTCAAATTCAGCAGTTTGCCATCATCCTCTGCATTCCATGTCGGATTTATCCTTTCAGTCAAAGGCTACATCATCGCTGCTTTTCAATCAAAGTTAACAACAAGACATTTCATTTAGTAGACTACATGTATAAGCACTTCATTCAGTCGCTTCATCCGGGGAGG
Source organism: Julus scanicus (assembly GCA_034698625.1). Lineage (NCBI taxonomy): Eukaryota > Metazoa > Arthropoda > Diplopoda > Julida > Julidae > Julus > Julus scanicus. The sequence continues at coordinate 22,219 of JAQGBW010000041.1, read as the reverse complement.
AGGCTATACACGCATTGTTCATCAAGAGGATTTATAGATGCAATCTCCAAAACGCATTCATGGCACCAAGCCGATTTCTGCATAAACATGTGCAGACTTAATCCTTACAAAGTGACTAACCTATAATGTGACCTGAACTAATATAAACCAACTAGGAAACACTGCTCCCTTCAATCGTTAAACAAATTGTCGTCATGCTCTATTTGTTGCAAAGAAGACCTATATCAACACTTATTAAACCAGCTTGATATCAATAAAATGTCAATGGATTTAAATTAAAAACCTTAACTACCAGATAGCTCGTCTATATATAAATTAAACCTATTTGTGACCAAACTGATCGAAGGGTTACATATAGAGCATTGTCGATCTAAAACCCCACATATAACGATACTTCACAAAACACTAATAGCAAAGCCACTTTGACATTGCCAACAATGCTACAAAAAATGCTACAAAAACTACGTCAACAAGCTCAATACATAAATACTTAACAACTTTAAATATAAAGATAAAATTATTCTTTAATAAAATCCCTTTAAGAAGACTCTTGACTGTTTACCATAGAAGCAAGATAAAATTACAAACGAAATTTGTATTCATAATGTTTATCCAAAATCGAAATGAAAAATTATTTGAAAATGTAGCCTTCATGGTCTTTCTTTCTCGTGATTAAAGAAATACTGTATAGAAAAACAATATTGTGAAATTAATTTTAAAAATCGCCAGGCCTTAAATGATAAAAGTTACAAAAATTAATAGATATTATTTTGATTAACATCAATTTTTCTCAAAATATGGATCCCAGAATTTTATAACAATGTCTACAAAATCACATCTTTGAGCACTGAAGAAAACTCGGTTAACTACACGATACACATTTTAATTCAGCAAGAATAAAACAGGATGAACTACAAACAAGAAACATTGGGACGTAATTCGATATTGAGCAAGTAATTTAACAGCATGAGACTATTCCACCTTAAATTTATTAAATATTTCCATAGTGATGGAAATAGAGTTCCAGATAGTATTGCCTAAACTCATTAAAATGCCTGTTTTAGCACGAGCCTTGCATTTCAGGATAGGAAGCCTAAGTTAACGGAAGTATATAGTGGTGCAAGCATGAAGCCTAGATATTAAATGAATCCCATCGTCTAATTTCGATAATGGAGCTCGGAGACAGAGTTGGATTCTCAGGGGACTTAACCTAGGGTACACAGCGGCTGCGGTGATATGTCATACTGCCAACAAAGTTCAATAGCTACATTTACCTCGTGTTTATCAATAAAAATGCAAGGAAACTGAAAAAAAGAACGTTGGATGAATAATATAATCATTATGTCGGGTGGAAAAAATAAATACTTAGGGTAGGGGAAGCGTAGGGAGCCAACCAGAAAAACAAAATCTCATTACAAGAGATAATCGAATGATCCAGAGTTTGATATAATCGCAGCAATGTAATGAATACCTAGGAAATCAAGAAGACATAAAACTATCAACTGTTGTTATGCTAGCAATCTATTTTCGGTACAAAGTAAAAATACGAATTACTTAATTGTTCAAAACATAAACTTATTAATGGCTTCAGAAATGCCGCTTATTTATTAGAGTAATATTACAGTAAACATTTTAAATGTATTCGGAGAAATATTCTAGAAATGCTCAATTATTTTCTAGAATATACTGGTGTATTTCAACTTTCTTCAAAGGCTTTCTTCAAATGGCACTAAGCTTCTCGGGATAAATTGACTAAAGAGCCAAAATTGTCACGGCACATAAATTGTTCAGACGCCCTCATTTTCTTAAAAAATAAAGTAGAATCATGTTTTGAATATAATGTATGTTGAACATTTCTAATGCTTTTTATTTTGTAATTAGAATGCACATACAATGTAAATTTTCCTCCCAAAAACTTTCGGGGCACACAAGTTGGCTCTTTGAAATGTTGTTCATTTGGCCCAATGCATGTTGTATATTCTACCACTTTGCAGAAACATGTCTCATAAACATGATGCCCATATTGAAAAATTATATAAAACACTTAAAGCGAACAATAGAAACAGTTAACAGTTTTTGACTTATTAAAATCTGATTTCATAATAAATTAATCAAAGTACAATTGTATATGAATTAATAACCACATTTTATTATTACACAATGTTTTAATTCTCGCTATTGGTAGTATATATAAAATCAAAATAAAGTTAATCTAACATTATGTCTACTGTATATACGTTGTACACATTCGTTAATTTAAAGTACGTGTCTGAAATAATTTCTAATGTTTTCTAACGTCACTGCAAATATTATGTCATCCTCATCACCATTATCACGAATCAACGTGGCGATTGCATGGCGGAAATACAAATATTTGGTTAAATTATGTCGTTTCTGTGAACGTAAGACGTCTGACCTTCCCAATGCTTGATTTCAGTGGAAATCATAAAGATCAATTTTTACAAACAGATCTGGATCCGACCATATAATCACGAAGACCATTAACGGATCATCCTCATCACCATTAGGGCATGCGATTGAACGTTAAAAGAAAATTAAATCAAGGGAAGAAATTTTGGTGCATTGACTAGGCTTTCTCTCAGCACAGACAATCGCGTTAGGAGATCACGGAAGCGCATCAATCTTCCTCGCCTAGGCCTAAATGTGAAGGCCAACGACGAAATTAAGAAATTCTCGGATGTCTCTGCGAAAAAGTCTTGTCTCATATTCGTTGAATCGAGAGAATAAGAGAACGGGAGTCTCCATTTCCAAATAATAAAAAAAGGCAAGCGACCAATGTTGTCTGGAAGATGCCAAAAAAGGAGGAGAAGAGGACCAAGAAAAAGCAAGAATTGATTCACCTCGCAATCCGCCCACCATGAGCATCAATCTGGCGAGGGCGGGAATCTGGGCGGTTGGATTTCATCCAATGCGAAGACTGAATTGAAAATCAAACGTAAGACATCGCCAAGGCAATTTCAAGTAGGGCACATATCCACCTATGCCAGCTCTGCAAAGGAGAGCCTTTTCTTGGCTACAAACTGGAATGCGCATTGGGGTGGAATGGGGGCTGGTACAACTTGCATTGGACGGCCTCTCCTGCAAATGCCTCTTGGAAAAGCGAAATTGATACTAAAACTGCATACAAATATGAAATTCCAAAAATTAAATTCATGTCGTTCGTTTCTGAGAAGTGCTGAGGGTGAGGGGGCATCAGAGGGATGGAAACACGATTAGCATGAATGAATGGAATTGAAATGGCTAAAGTTTAAGCTAGAAAAAGCTTGGCAGTTTATGTGACATTTTCTTCACATTTTATCATCTTTGGAAAGCAGAATATTAGTCAGAAATTTGAAATGGTGTTAATAGAACATATGATAACTAATATACATAAATTGTTCGGATTAAGGTAGAAAAAATATAGTTTATATTTTAGGTATAAATAAGGTTTTAAACCATAGATTTACTTTTGTGTAGATATAAAGCAGTATTAAATACTTTCCAAAAATCTGGTAAAAAATTGTAAAACTAATAAATAAGGTTGTTAACTTAGAAGTCATTTGTTTGTTGTACAGTTTGTTTTAATGTTCGTTAGCAAATATAGAAACTAGTATTTGAGAAAAGTAATTTTGATCGTAATTGTACCTTTAAGCATGATTTTTTAATTTTTTAAGAATTTGTTCAGAAATAGAGTAATCATGAGACTGTTTAGAAAAAGTTAAAACAGTTACGTAATCTAAGCAGAACTATAAATCAAGTGGAAAATAAAAATTAAGTTTTATAAACCTAAATTTCTTTATGTAAATAAAGTTTTATTTGTTTGCATTTTAAATAAAACATTTTGCATTGCATATTACATTATTTTTTTAGAAAAATTAATTTTTAGGATATCTTGTAATATAGCTAATACGGATATTTATGAAAACCATCACCAAGTCAGCGTTTCTCTAACTTTTTGATTCCACGACCCTATCACGCTGATAAACATTATTGCGGACCCATTCAAATGCTTTAAATATTGTTACTGTTACTATAGTCCCACCCCCCTCAGATCATTTGTTTATCTCGGTTATACTGTAAATGCATCAATATTTTCTTAAATATTACTTTCTTAATTTATTTAAAAGTAACGATTATATACAATATTGACATCATGAGCCAGATAAAAGAGTCCCCGGAACTGCATGCATGCGAAAGTCTAGCTCTGTAAGGGAATCTCAGTATCACGGTCCACAGTTTGAGAAACTGGACTGTAAGCGTGCATGCCTTATAGGCCTACGCAGTAGGCTTAGGAATCTAGAAAACTTATATCGGGGATAAATGAAGGATTTCTTGCGAAAAACTAATAACATTTTTATTAATTTACACCGATTCATATAAATGAGTTGTTAATTTTCATAACGTTGGCATAAAACTCTATAACATTCTTGAGATCTTAATTACGTGCCTTTGAAAGATATACATTGTACTAAACAGAGGATCTTTCAAATAAGAAAGTTAATTTACGCTCATATAACTTGCCAATTAAAACAAGCTTAATTGTATATACAGGCCAATTCTCCTGTAATGACCGTATGCAATAAACGCTGATCAATTCACCAGCTATATACCATAGGTACAGATCGACCTAGTTAACATTGATTAACATTGTCTATATAATGCAACAAACCCAATTATATTGTGCAGAAAACAGATTTCAACAAGAGATAATTCATGTACTATATTTCTGGACGTAGTATTATTAACAATCAGTGTTAGATTGAATTAAACTGTTATATTCAAGAGTTTTAATATAATTTTATAAGCAAAATCAAAGTTGCTAATTAGGTTATTAAATGTTACTGATATTATACGTGTGTGGGGTGCAGGTGTCACAGGTAAAATTAATTAACGCATTTAAATTCGTTTAACTGAGATATGATTATTGCCGCCACCTTTTTAGAACATGAAGGAGTAATCCAATTGTTTGCATTAATATTTGTCAACATACTCACAATTTAAGTTAACATTCATATAGTTTAGTTATACTCTCCGATCATTTATCTACCATCATTATGCAAGAATCTGCATAATTTAACAAGTTCTATTTCCTTATAGACAGACTGCTTTTAGCTATTCAAAACTTGACTTGTACAAACAGCGATGCTTGATTCGGTATAAATGAAAAGATTTCCATTTTTGTGTAACTTACTTTTGAATGATTCAAATACGAACATTGTAACATTAGGGGTACTCAAACGACATTTTTGCTTGGGCAGTTGGGTTATCTGTATTTGGCCCACATATAGCTCTGCCGAGGACCACAAGTTGAGTGTCTTTTGTGAATTGGGCACAAATGCAGCTTGCACAGGCCTGCCAAGATTGACTACAAGAGCAAATTGCAGTAAAAACCTTTTTCTCTAGCACTTCGACAAACCCCAATGCAGTAGATCTAGCCAATTTGAAGGCCCCATTTTAAAAAAAACTGAGTCAACACATGCACAATAGCCCCAATTAACTGATGAAACAACAGACATGTGAGCAATTTTGGGATCTGTTTGAGTATCCCAATTGCTTTTTTAAGATTTAGAAAAAAATACATTAAAGCTTTTCAAAATGACTTAAATTCAAAAAACATGTTATAACTTGCATGCTAATTATGGGCAATGTTACAGGCCTGTACAATTAACACAAAGTTAACGTTTAACGTTATAAGTAATCTTAGTTCAGACATAATTGGAATAACCTGCCTTCTGCCTTCCTGCTATTTCAAAATACACTTTGACATACTCATGATTAGTCAGGTAAACTATATACAGTAAGAAAAATGTTTTCTTATCAACAATTATTTTTCCCAAAAATTTGTTTGACAAGTAAACGAAATTTAAAGTTACTTTATGTAGATATGAAACATTATTGAAAAGCATGCATTTGAAATTTACCATCATTTTGTGGTATTTTAGATACAATACAATGTTGTACGTATATATATACAGTTGATAAACATACTGTACTACATGTAAATACAGTATACAGTAAGGATAAATGTGCATGTTTGGGTATATTAAGTTATTACACGATTATAAATAACGAAACATACCTTATCTTTTGATAATCAGCATGACAACGAGGAAGTTTGGAACGTATTAATTATAACTCGTATACATATATGTAGTTTAAATTTTTGCTAGAATTGAAGATTTATAATATAAAAATCCTAAAAAATACAATAATAAATTCGAAAAAAGCGGCGATTTTGATTCACCATTTATGACCTGCTACGATTACTATAACGTTTCTGCGCACAAAAAAAAAAAATGCGAGTACATCAGCATAGGGTGCATAATGTTATGATAAAAAAAGCCGCGCAAACTAAATGATATGCAGCTACACTTAAAAGTTAAGTGGTTTCGGTACAAAACTTTCATGCAAGCCACGAAATAGTCACGATCATTAATCCAAGAAGAACCACTTTGCTGCCAAATTTATTAGGCAAAAAATGATAAAGAGGGCCGGGAGAATGGATGTTTTTTTTCTTCAAATGGCGCATAGTTTCGTGCCCAAGTGCCTCGGAAAATGGTTCGCAAAAGACGATTTACGACTGCGTGCATTTTGCGATGTCGCAGGCACATAAAGCGTCGACAATTTCGAAGAACCGTTGAGCCAACGTGGTATTGGGGCCTGCACGGATATTATTTAATTTGCAGCGTTTAATCCATATACTGTCTATAAAGCAATCAAGTGATTGCCGAAGGGATCCCCTTGATATACGGAAGGGTGTGTTCCCCCTCGCCGGATAGTCGATCTCCTCTTGGATCGTTATCGTGGCTTCACAGTCTGCTCAACTGCCCTCTTGTGGTTCGATCATAATCACTCTTAATCTGAGGATTATTAATAGATCGCTTTCTTGCGGCGTCGAAGTCACCCAGAACCTTGTAACTCAACCGGAGGATTAACCCCAACGCAACTGCCTAAGCTCTTGTATTTACTTCAACTATAGGTCAATGCGAAGAATGTTAGCATGGATAACGTGCGGAGAAACATTTATAAGGAAATGTTAAAGTAACTAGAACAGGACATTTAAAACCTAAATGGATATAACAACTAAATTTTAGATTTTTTCTTGTTGTTGGCGAACAACAATGACCGTTGCACTGTGTATAAATCTTTGACTAAGTCATTTTGAATGACTGAATTATATTTATTTTTATAAATAAAGACATGAATTGCAACTTAAATAACATTTTAGGTGACTGAATTCAGTCATCTTTTTTCTAAGGACGTGTATCGTAACTTAACATGACTTTTAAGATGCTAAAATGACAAAATAAATGTTTCAGTCATGAAATCAGTCTTAAAATAAGACTACGTTTTTACAGTGTAGGTGTACCACACGTCTAGTTTTGACAGGGACTTTGTTCAACAAGAATGCAAAGATATAATGGATTTAAAGGTATTCTATAAAAATATAAATGCAAAATATTTTTAAATAATCTAGTAACACTGCACAGAAATGGGGAATTTGCTTCTTGACTACATTTAATAGAGATGCATGTGCATGATACACATCTTCCCGAATTTCTGCTACATGAGCACCTTAAGGGGGGATCCTTTTCAATGAGAAAATTTGCAACGACAATCACAGTCAAACAAAAAAAGATTAAAATAAAATAAAAATTGTTTAAAATTGCTTTATAAATCAGCAAGGTCATGTTCGTGTCCTTTTTCACGTTAAAATAGTAGATTTTTTAAATTAAATTACTATTTGAATTTCTGCATTTCCCATGCTGCCACCTACTGGCAGCGTGTGCAAAATAACGGACATTTTTCAAACCTGTTTATTAATTTTTTAAAAATCGACCATTTCAAAGTGAAAAACAACAGATGCACTTGCTGATCTATCAAGCCACCCCAAACAATTCTCACCCTCATCCAAACCTCCCTCAATCAAATGTGAGTATCTTCGTAAGTCTGACCCATTGAAAAGGATAGTGTTGTGATCCCTCTTAAATAATTCCACCAATAATTGGACCAAACTTCTGGAAATCACTGATAGCTTTGGACTTAATGCATGCACGAAGTACTTGAAATTGGGTATTTGTTAAAATAAATGTGTGCTTTCAATACCGGCCAAGATTTTCTGAAAATGAGATGACTACCAAATTATGGAGCGTATACGAGAATTAGGTCGTTTAGGAATTGGTGTAATAAAATATCTATAGAAATTGACACAACATAACTATTCTAAAAACTGGAGAAGATTAATTGTGTTATTTGTAGTAATTAAGGAACACTTAATTAGGGTTATTTATAACCCTAAAAAAGCCATTATGTTCGAAATGTGAACCTTCTAAAATAGTGCCCAATAAGTCGGCAAACCATGAGTACTTGTACGTGCTTTTAAGAAACCTCTTTAAGGGGCAGCGTACTTGTTTTGTATTTTGTACACGTATACATGATATCAGGATCTAACCATGATATTCACAGATAAATTGAAAAACAACAGTGTAAAAATACTCGAAATATGACATGTAGTATTAAAGATTCTGCTTCATTCACAATCTTTTTCTGCTCGTTAGTTTTAAAGACACCTAATGCAAGGTCTGTACCATATCCATTTCGTGATACATGTCACGCCAGTTTTGAAACATTGAACTGTCATAAGATTTACGTTTCTTATGCATTGTACATACATGTAATATACCTATACATTAAATCCTGCTTATAAAACCATACACTATTGAAGAGAGTGCAGTAATCTTTAAATAATTAAAAAATAAATACATTTTGACAATATCAAAGCTCCATTTCCCTTCGGGTGAAATGCTAGCAGCAGTCTTTAAATGTAACATTTATAAACTTGAACTTGTTCTAGTGTGCCAGGAATTAATTAAGGTTTGTACTGTGGTTTCGCGAATAGACACTACTGAAGGGAGCACAAACCAACATTCAGCAACGTTTGCCAAATATGCTGCAGCAGTTATATAATCCTGAAACGAACACTAAAAACAAGTTCAAATGAAAGGCGATAAAGAGTAAAAATGCGTGATATCATAAATTCTTAACAACTAGCACGGAAAGGAGGCGTTAATATGTGTTATCAATTAGCGTCACGCAATGTTTAATGCGTCTGCACCGCACATCCCTTGAGATTTAGCTTAAATACTCAGGAAATCCCAAGATTTAGCTGTCAGAAAAATAGGTTGGAATTTTATATTAAACAAGGGTATATATAATAGAAAATCCCCAATAGCCTTGTTTCTGTACACTTAATTACCTTGTTTTGATTCAAATCTATTAATTCTGTTCAAAGTAAACTAGCGATGAATGAAAGAAAGGCTGTGTAAACATTGCAAACTGTGTGAATTTAATGGTACATTCGATTCAACCACTCGTTTGGATGTAAAAAAAATACTAAAAATCGTTGAATCCCATCCTAATTTGATTTGATTATATAAATGAAATGAAGTAAACGAAATAGTTTAGAATCAGTTATTTGCATATTTCAAAACAAATTCGTCAAATTTTTGTTAAATAGTCATTTAGACAACACTTACATCCTATTAGTCCACGAAATAGGGATTTTCCAAAATGGTAATTTGATTCACACAGTGTACATGTTGCAACCACATGTTTAATTTGATTATTCATGTTCAGTTAGAAACTATATATCAATACGAATTTTCTGAGAATAGATTCCAAGTACAGTTGTAGTTTGAATTTATGGTTTTTTAAATTGTTTAAACTGCAAAATATGATTTAACATGATTTTCCAAAAAATATATTTGAAACCTGAATGTATGCCTGAATGTTTCCATACACTTTTAAATGAACAATAAACAGTTTTTGAATTAAATGACATGTATTTTCCTAAACTGCCTTTTAAAATGTAATACCATGACCTGCATGTAGAACCAGTTCCTTTACTTGATCTTGTGAGTGTGTAGAATGGCAAACCTTGCATACTAGCATGTTCATAGTGATTGCTGGCGTTTGATGGTTAGCAAAATTTGTTATTGGTGCATTATGCTAACATAAAAGGAATTTCATTATATTACTTATGCATACCAGGGTTTGTAACATTTTTCAACACACTGCACCACCACAATGGCACACCAGTTAAAAAATAACTACCACACACTGACACCAAGGATCCATGACTAAATTCAATTTCGAAAAACCCTTGTTTAACCCTTTGTACACGGAATACACGAAGTTCTACCTTTTCTGCTCACGGAACATGATGTATTTTTATATAAACAACTCTTATTTTTTTTAAAAATTATAAATTAACTTGCTCTATGTTGAAACAATTGTACTATTTTGTATTTGCAATCAGTATTTCAAATAGAAGATATACATTTTCATTGATTGACACACTATTTGCTCGAAACCATTTGACTTCCTTATATTGATATAGTTTAAGCCTATATGTATGCAAATATTATAAAAAAAAGAACCAAAAATATACCAAAAAAAAAACTATTTCCGCTTCCACCAAATCCCGGCTTAAGTAATATTCCCATGCACGTAGAAAAAAATACATTAGTGGTCAATGACAGCCTAAATGCATTGGAAAAGTAGAGCATGTTTTGTATAAATGTATCTTAGATGATTTTCCAGTGTAGGTATACGTATACATTTCAGTTCTTTCGCTGCTATTTTAAGCCCATTATATGCATAGTATATAATACGCATATGGTGCATGCATTTCTAAGCCTGGCAATCTTTATCCCCTTGTATATAGTTCACAATAAAATCCTTCTAAATGCTTTTAAAAGCCCCCTTCGTCATCTTCAGATCACTCGCTTCCATTCAGCACCAATATTTTTAATGCTAGACACGAACGCTAAAAAATGCTTCAAATCGGATATAGAATTCTCTACGATCGCACTATAAAAGCGCGAAAATGCCCAGAAATGAAGAATATATGGTAGTAAAAAACATAGGAAATCGAACCGCATATACAGTATATTGTGAACTACAGGATGGGACAAAAATTGCTGCACATGTCTACGTCTATCATGGATAAATTTACGTTGGCATTAATTTAGCTGAATTAAAAATAGAGAGCCGCAAATGTAAAACAATTGCACATTGACTGTATATTTAGCCTAAATATAGTTTTTTTTACAAATAAATGGATCTCTTATTATAACGTCTAAACAAACAGTAATAGTATGCATGAAACGTCAATAAATGCTAGACTTATTGGAGAAGTACGATTGTATCTAAAATTAAAATTGTCCTATTTGGGTACTAAATTACTTAAATTATATACCATGTATAGTCTGAATAGAATTAGTTGATCGGAAAGTTTTTAAATACAAATTTAAAAAGTGCAGATTGAGACATTGGCTTAGCTGTGCAAAATGACCTGGTTTTCTTACTTGGGGTCCAAGAATGACATATTTGAAATTTCGGCATCAACACTTCAACAAATCAAGTCATACGTATCCCTTTGTGTACCCGAAACACCTATAGCATTTTCAGTATTGTTTGTTGCCAAAATAATTTTCTGGCCCCTGTGATCAAATAGATACAGAATTTCAAACGTCGAAATGCCTTTGAAACAGGAAAAATTGATAATACTCCAATCATAACCAAACCGCCAAAGAAATTTGAACCATATATAGTATTTATTCTAAAAATAGAGTTTTGCAAACCTAATTAATCCTGTCATCTGTATTGCATTGTATATCTTCATAAAATTATGAATTTTCAAGTTTTGTCTGAATGTAACAAACAATTTGTTTCATAATTTATTTAACGCCAGTATTTTTATATATTCTGTATACTGTCTTTGTAATATACAATATCGTACGATTTCGCCAAATTTGGAATTAACTTTAGATATGAAATATACCTATCACAGCGAAATATTTTTACCTCGCCTTTGAAACAACAAAGTAGTTAGTCAAATTTCTGGACAAGAAAACTAACAAGTAATCATTACTTTCAACACCTAATACCAGACAATAATTTCAATCGATTTCCAGTTCAATCTTTGGATCTCTTTGAATCTTCTGGTGTTCAAAAACAAAGGATGTAGACCAGGAGTAAAGAAGGGGCTGAGGACGAAAGTTAAAAATTACGTGAAACGCATTCATATCTCCCGTTTTCACAGAGTGTTGCGATGAATAAGAAGCTAAACCTGCAAATCAAAAAGTAAGATGCTGCCAAATGGTGATGAGGGTTGTTCAATAATACATCATTAAATAAAAACTAGACATCCCGTGGTTCCTTTTTTTTCTTATTAATTGGTTGGCTGAGTAGGATTTACAGAACCAAATGAAACTAAGGCTAAAAAGGGGCCCAAACGATAGTGCAAATGATCTTCAGTACAACAAATTTGCACAAGCTGGCAAGTTTAAAAAATATGCCTTCGATAATTTCTCTAATTTTGGTTGAAAAGAGACGGAATAAGACTTATATACTTTGAATTCGTATACCGAATAAATTTAAAGCGTTACAGACACTCAAACATTAAAATATTACAAATGTTAAACAACAAAATTTACAGTACTTTATACATGTATAGTATTATAAATTGCCTGCCAGGGCCCTTAAATTTTGGTCAAATTTCACCATTCGCTTGCTATTCAAAAAAACATCATGAAAAGAATCTAAAGAAAGTTCGTACTTTGGCGTTAGATTTCGCTCGGGAATTGTATAAATGTGTAAGAAAACTTTCCATAACTATAAGATTTTAATGCGGTCTTAAGTTAATAAGATTCTAAAAATATTGTTTTTCAATGTCTTAATAGTAATTTGTGTGTGGTAATTAAGGCTAGCTTGAGATTGTCTGACTCAAGCAAAAGTGGTATCTAATACTATAACGCTCCATGTCTCGGCCACTATTCAACATAAGTCCAAAAGATATCACCCAAGCTTTCAACTTTATGATTATATGCTTCTATATTTTAAATTTTGAAAGTAAATTTTTGATTCCCAATTGACTAATTTGGATTAAACCGCGTTGTCAACAAGCCCCATTCATTAAATGAGTTAGAATAGCATCATTGTCAACGTTAGCACGTGCAAACCCCGTCAGAGGGATTGTACATTCGCTAAGAGCGCCGTCTATCGTCCTTTGATTCCCTTATTAAGTTATGAATTATTTACACGGCGTATTTAGCTCACAATCACTTGACTTTCAAGCAACGTCGTCGTCACAAACGATTATTCCAGTTATAGAGACGAGGGCATTTTTCCCGATATTCAAAAGCACGCAGTCATTGGCCACTAAAAAATTTATGAAAATCTAAATAACAAGTGCACAGTTTAGCCTATTATAGAAGGTATTTTGCTAGTTTCCTGAATGCCATTGAAAGAAATGAAACAAAAAAATTATCGATTACGAGGGCTTTTCGTTAACACTAATCATCGGTTCAAACAATTCAAGATTGACAGTTTAGGCCCTAATAAAGTCATAGGTTTACGCAATCGGTCATCAATGTTCAAAACAAATTTTCTCTTTATCATCCGTCAACAACAACAAAAAATACAAAAAAAACAACTTCACCACAAAGGTGGGCTAATCTGCATAGCACATATGCTTTGTGTGTTTTGAAATAAATCACCAACAGGGGCAAACACTTTACAGGGGATCTAGTAAATTTGTTGGAAAATTTAAAGTGTGTTTAAAAGATTTCAAGGATCATCACTTATATTTTAAAAGATTCCCCACCCATAACCAATTACCACCGTATTTTTCCAAAGAACCAAAATTTCAACATTAACTAGTATTCCATGTGCAAGTCCGATATTTTCCAAAGTGCTAAAAATTCAAGCACATTTCCCAATATTTAATTCGACTAGACACTGATATAGAATTTTACACAAACACAAGATGAGAAACCTTATGGGGAATATTGTGTTTTCCAAACTTTGAAGGACTCATGATACATATTTTATCAAATTATAATTGTATATTCTATATTTGAAAGTATATGGTCCAGCTATATTAAACCAGGCTACTTCTAACAATCTTAGTTTGTTATAGGGCGATGGATAGTACAAATAAGCTAGATCATATAAGAAGCCAGTTCAACGTCTTATCATTCCAGACCAGAGAAAACTAATGATAAAAGTGCCACGAGTAGTTTTATTTAATCCTCTACTCTACATCATGATTTCACGGATTTGACGGTAATGCAAATAAATCTGAACTTCGTTAAAAAGGTTCCCCTCAGGGGGGAGGCAGGGAAATATTCATGACACGTATACAATATGTCACCAACCTTATACTCTTGTTAACGGGGTATTTCTACAATTTGTCAATGCCAGCTTAACCTTAAGTCTACCAATATGTCTTCACCCACTTTAGCAGCAGTAAACCTCGAATGCAATTTCTTTCATCAACAAAACCAAGTCTCTGATATACGCTAAATTTAGGGGAAAATAGATTTCTTAATTATGTCGAAAAAACTATAGTAAAATTATACTGGAATAATATATGTATTGATCGGATTTTAATTTCTACCCAAAAGGAAACAAAGCATGCAATGCCATCTTTCAGCAGAAATTCACACCAGATATAGGCAACGCAAATTTGATTTTTATTATTCAGTTTTAAATAAAAATCAGAAATGTTTTTAAATTGTTCAAATGACTTTTCATTGGATGTATACGAAAGATAACATCCATTTTCGGCTTTAGCAGGCAGCAAGAACTGCAGACATCATAATAGAGATTTTAATGACACACTTTGGTTGTTTGTTAATTGCGAATTTAGTTGGCCTATTACATAGTTTGGTAGATTGCCATTTTGGCATGTTGTAATTGTTTGGCTAATTCATTGATTGCACATGAAAATGTCATGGCATATATTCCGAATGTCTATCCGGCTTGTTTAGGCCTATAGGAAAGCAGGCCTCAGGTTGCATCAAGTTGATCTTTACTTCATACTGGTAAAATAATTTTAAGAAACAACTTTAAAAATAGCTGAATCACTGACATCATTTTGCAAAAATTCTTTATCCATGATTGTTTTCGCAAAGTGCAGTGGATGCATCAAACTTTTGATTAAAGCATGTAGTGGTATCTTGCTATAAAAACTACAAGGATAATTGCTACCATGGTTCTTATCATAGTTTAATACAAATTGCTTATCTAAATATTAAATCCGACTTTTGAAACATGCTGCGTTACAACACATTGGATTTCTAATTACGATGTCAATGCTCGAGTCATTAAAAAAGCAATCGTTATATGTGATGTCAATAATCTCTATGTACATCCGCAAATTATATCATTATATATATGTATAGCGCATAATTTATATATTTACTCGATCTTCAATAATATCGACTGGCAAAGAAATACATAATTCTGGCAAAAAACAGCGCGCAAAATAAATTATCTTCATGGCCAAATTTATACGTTTTAATTAAACATGTTACACCTCTACAAACATAAATGGAATGAAACCATATCAAGGTGTCCATCTAATCTGATAGAAAAATAATGTCAAGCATATTTCAAGGAATTCAAGGTTCATCCATTAAAATTTCAAGGACCCTCCCACGACCAATTACCACAATATTTCTCCAAAGAGTC
Source organism: Julus scanicus (assembly GCA_034698625.1). Taxonomy (NCBI): domain Eukaryota; kingdom Metazoa; phylum Arthropoda; class Diplopoda; order Julida; family Julidae; genus Julus; species Julus scanicus. The sequence continues at coordinate 6,679 of JAQGBW010000041.1, read as the reverse complement.
TTAACAATTTTCTAAAGAATTCTAATAAAATATGTTTTCTTATAACGAATATTTTCCGAATTATGGAAATTTCCCATTGTGGGCATAAAAACTAGTGTTTAATACGAATTTCAAGCATAATTTCAAAGTGATAAATATAAAATTTCCAGACTTTTCAGGTTGTTAGACACTAAATATACACAGTGCTTTTCAATACTTAGCATTCTATTTATTATACTAATCAGAACAAACAACCATGCCAAGCTATTGTAATTTTTTTTGGAAGTTGAAAAGTCCATGCATAATTATTTACAAATGCTTACAGTAACTTGCACCTATCTTAATACACGTGCTCAATTTTTTAAAATGCATGTACATGTACATCATGACATATTTTAAGCATGTGCCAGAATATAAATTCCTCCATCGCTCTACTAAATTTAAGCACGCTTTTATCATAGTAAATATTCGAAAACGGTTTGGTGGATATTACTTTATGATCGACAAATCGTTCCATATATACGTAAAACCCTTACACATATTTCACGTGATAGCAGCACAATGAATAGAGGTTATATCAAGCACGTTTTATATTCACTCTCCAATGACTAATTTCAGAAATTAGAAGAAAAAGTGAAAGCATTTCGTCATTTGGCAGAGTGCATGCAGGAATAATTTGGACGTAATAGAGATTTGAAGATAAGAATTTAGTAGGGGTATCACCTTTTCGCAATAAGGAAACCACACACGCTGAGAATGATGACTCGCAAGCATGCAGAATTATAAAATCTGTCATTACCCCAGAAAGACGTTGGAACACGACAGCTATAGTCTATTTCATGAAAGGTCTGAAATTTAAGTGCGAATCATTTCCTATAAATCGTTAACGGGTGTAACGCCCTGAACAAGCACTAATCCTTGCCCCGAGCAAATTCCACCTTTTATCTATTAATATTAACTAGAATGCCAACGTCCGGCCGCAACCAGAAGTTACAATTAACAATTCTGTTAAACCCTCTAATAAAAAGGGGCTTAAACAAAACGATTTCAAATTATAATTGCATGCTCAAAGGTTGCCGATTCAGAGGGTGGTGAAAAGACAATTTACAATTATACCTTACATGTGCAGTGCATGTCAGGGGCGGATCCAGGAATGTATGGTGGAGCAGTCCAGCATCCAGGTGGGGGCCCTAACAAAGCAACTATCCGTTTTTGTTGTTGTTTTTGTTTTGGGGTTGTATAGCCGAATGTTTAAGCATCTATATATAGACTTAAAATAGTCGATACATATTGTGCTACACTGTATCATATAACTAATCCATTGGTTCTCATAACAGAGGGTCTAATTAAGAAAATTATGTGTTACATTTACAGTGAATTTATAAATTAATCTAGGAACTTTTTTTAGGATTGTTGGTAAGAATTAACAAATCGTGTGCAAAATGCTGCTGTAAAATCTAAGCTAGCTTGCTGTTAAGAAATCTTAATTTTTGATTTAAGAGCCCTTTACAATGTAAGTCAATTCTATACAACATTGAATATATATTCGTGTTATGTCGGAAGCATGTATGCGACAGCCTTTCGTTAGCCTACAATTTTACAAATATTTTTTTAAATCTGAATGTAATTAAATAATGTGTTTAAATTGCAATATATTCGAAATTACTCCAGTTATAGCAGAAAATTGCATTAACTTGAAAGTCATGCAAGATATTTGAACAAAAAATTTTATATAAAGCATACCGAATTTTTATCATGTTATAGATTATCTACTTATGACCATACATAGGGCGTTGTAGAGAATGTCTACATATCAACGATTGGGCATCTAAGGCATGGATGGCATAACGAAACTTTTTTGATAGCGAGTAATTATCTGGTTTTAAATTGCCAAATATTGATTACGGAGGACTTTTCAGACGCTATAACTATACTAAAATGCATGTGGCATTGTATCGTAGGTATATGACACTGATACTCCAGCATGTGTATAACGTAATGATTATTTGAAATCAACTTGTGGTGCAGGTAAGCCTACAGATACTTTCTGTCCTAAACCGCACAGTATTGATCATTTTCCACAAAAATGAATATTCCTACAATAGAGGCAAATGAACTTTGCAAAGTAAATAAAAGCTGTACTTAGGTTCTTTTTCTTTTCACGCATACACGGAAGGAAGCATGCAATTATTGACCAATAATTTGACATGCAGCTGTTATGTACATCCAGCCATCTTTAAGTTGCATGTTTGATCAATGGAAGCCATAAGGGACTATAGGATGGCAAAATCCCTGTAGGCTTAAGTCTGGGCAGTTGTCTTTTATGTCCACAAGCCTAATAAACCAATTTGGCAGTGGAATAATTAAATCAATTGTGATTTAGCTAATACGATAGTTTGGCATTATTTGCAAAATTAAAAGTACTTATTTTTTAAATATAAATAAAAATGATTAATTTTGCAAATATAAAAAAGTATGAAAATTTATTTACGTATATGTACATGCACTTATAAGAAAATTAAGATCAAAAGTATATTCTTAAAGTCTAAAATCCCGATAATTTGTTATCACGCTATATATTCTGCAAATATATTTTCACATTAAATAGTTATTTGCCATGTTTGCAATAAGCATATTACACCATTGATAATTACTTACTCAAATAACCAATTTTTTTTTCAAATTTTATGAAACTGTAATTCGCTATATTCGAAAAATATTTACTTGTTCTTTTTTATTCATGATGGTACTTATCAAACCACATTTGTGAAACTATCTCAACGTTTATCACAACTTTCTCAACGTTTACCCCAAATTTCTCAACGTGTACCACAAATTTACCAAAATATTCCCATAGATGTGTGACAGCAGTCTTTAAAACCTGCTTGTTTAAATAGATGTACGAGTTGTTTACAAACCTTCGTACCTATTGTTGTATATTCTGATAATCATCCATTATTCTTGAAATTGTAGCTAAACCTGGTACGCACCTTAAAAAGGACGCCATCAGCGAATTTCCCCACGCTTGAGTACTGGGTCACGTATATCCAAATTTGGCCGAATGGACACAAAAGTTGCGAATGACCATGATCCCTTAAGCAGCTTGCGATCCCGCTTTGTTGTTGTTGTTTATTTTCCACATCCTTGTAAAATACATATGAGCTTAAGTACACGTTGGCCTATATCGCGTGTCTTCCGTTTCGTATGGATCTGTTGAAGCAGCCCGTCTAAGGTTTTGTTTGGTCTCATGTCAGCCACTGGGGGAAATTGGGGATGCGAATTATGGGGGTGGGGATGGACAATTCACCAATCCTCCCTATCATGCATTTAGTACAATTGGAGAAGCAATTGATCGCTGCATGAAAAACTGTTCAAAGTGCCAATTTCTGCTCTCCTTTCTGCATCGAGTGCACCTATATAAGCTGCTACAATTGCAATTAAGTGCAACAAACGGTCAAAATTCATCAGAACAGCGCTTAAATAGTGTCAAATTGCGACACGAAAGTGTCCTATTTGCCGACCCAAATTCCCGTGACACTGAGGACGCATTCTTCAACCACGTGACAAATTGTCCTACAATTTAGACGCCGCGCCGTACTATACTTTTTCGTAAACGCATTCCAAATTATAGACTTTTGTGAATAAGCCAAATAAGCGTAATTTCCAATTTTATCACCATACAATTTTTTTAATTCGAATATGTAAAAGCGTAGGACGTATTTTTACAATGCGAATGATGAGTTAGCTTTGAATCACGAGAATATGCAACGATTTGGGAAAAAAAGATTACAGTAATTGTTTAGCAATAGACTTAATATCATGATTGGTCCACCATGCAGTAATTAGAAACCTAAAATTCCCACTGTGGAAAAAACGTGTCCTGCAGAATTAATGCAGTTTTTTTTTTTTTTTTTTTTTTTTACAAACTTTTTGGCTTGGAGTACTAATGTTGACTAATTTTAATAAAATAGCATTTACGATGCAAAACAGGTTGATCTTTACTGTCTGAGCATCAACTCACAATAGTTTACATGTATATATATAAATATATATATATATATATGGTACCCAATGATATTCCCAAGGCCTTAACTAAGCAGCAACCTTTACGCATGGAGGAGTATACAAAATGGATTTCCATTTTTATTTGGCTTTACAATTTTCTCAAATAAGCACTTTAAATTTAAAAAAAAATAAATCCGCACAAATATTTAAGTGGCTTAACACAAACTTCCTTTAAGTTTCCTTCAAAACTTCCTCACAAAATTGACAGATTAACAATTTATCATTCTAAATCTTACATTTATTTATATTGTGTATAAAAGCACTTTAAATGTAGAATTGATAACATAAGAATCGAACATTTATCCAATTTTAACCGAAATGGAAATACTGGATGTTTCGTGTAAAATTCTGTGAAATAACTTTTGTGAATGGGATTCCTATACTTTTTTTGAAACATGTAGACCTTCTTTAATTTTTAAATAGATAAAATCAGAGTTTAGTATGGTTGGTTTGTTGAGATTTAGAGGCTCAAAGGCTACTATGAGTTTAGTATGATGGTTTAAAAAAGGTTTTAAAAAGTACTTGAAGGTTTATGTGTTTTGCAATCAAGTCGTCGTAAACCAAACAACATTATATGCCAAGCTAATATTAATTGGACTGTGTGCAAAAACATCAAGGATTTGTTGGTTAACTTCAAGGGTCCTAAGACAACTATAAGGTCATAGATTGACATAATCATTGCCTGGGAAAGTCCCATGCAAGCAAATAATGGAAAGAAATTTGAGAGGAAGGCCGAATTTAAAGGAACATTAGATACCTTCACGCAAATGGTAGATTAGACTTTGGCGGCTGGAATGTCATATGCAAATTATGACATTCCATTGACGCTAGGGCTACAAGCCACCAATTTGAAGGTACCTTATCCTGGAAACAGTTGAGGAAAAGCGTGAAAAACATTGTGGTCGAAAACCTTGGATCAAAGATCTAATCCCATCCGCATCAGCCACAATTCCAGAGTTGATCCCCCACATACCATTGCACAAGAAAAGCCTAAATTCGGTTGATTTCCACCTATGATGCCGCGTTAAGGCCAACAGGTTCAATATCATGGACCGGACGAAACTTTTTTGGGGTTAATGAAAACGCTTTTTTACACTTACTTTATGAAAGTTTTGACTGCCGCTCGCCTGAGGGCCCCGACGACGTCCACCCCAGGCATGTTGGTCCTAGAAGCTGGTACGTGGGCAAAAACTTGGGTCGGCGATACGTTAGTCGTTGACGGGGGGAAAAAGTACGACTTCAACGGTTCGGGGCGTTATCAGTTCAGTTGCCTACAAGTTGCCGAAATCTGTGGCACGGCACGAGGGACGACGGTCGATCGAGAGAAGGGCGGCGGAGGGGCCATGTAGAGCGGAGAGTGGAACGCGAGAAGACCGTACAATTTCGGATTCGGTCGCCGGCAAAGTGAAGGAAAGCGAGGCTGCCTCCGAAGACGCGGAGATCGGCGAAGAGAAGGGCTGCCCACCGCCGACAGATCTCGCTGCTCGCGCAGCGATTCCGCGGGGGCGAAGCGCCAAGATTTGAATCGATACCAGGATCGGACGATTCAGGCATGACGATACCCTTTTACCGGCGACACCTGGCGGCTGATATCGATTATCGATGGTTGGTCAATTTGCAGGTTATGCATCGTTGATTTCCGAATTTTTTTTTCTTCTTCTTTGGTGTAATTAAAAAAAAAGACCAGCGTGAGAACTAATGAGCGTTTTCGCGTATACAATTCCGAAATAGCCAAATCTAAGAAAAATTACTAAGGAACGTAAACTGTTTTCTAATCCGACCCGGCACGAAGCAACTTTCGCCGTCGGCAATCCTTGATTCCCCCCCTGCAAAAGAAATCTCCTTCTTTGATGAATTTGCAGACTCCCGCCGTTTGGGTTTTGGATAAAGGGGATTTTTACGACTTGAATCCCTCGCTTACGACTGGATCGTGATACCGTAGTCATGTGACTACATGCGCGTGGAACACGGATTTGTACGCTTCTTGGCGCATCAGTATAGGATATCCACGCAAGGGCCGAGGTTCCTCCATACATTATGTCCATGATCTATTCAGGAGATAGTTGTTAGATAGGCTGGTAACGCCAGCTGGAGACACGTTGGAAAGCTGAATGCTCCCAAAAATGGTTCAGGGGCTGGATGTTCAATATTTTTTTTAAAATTATTTTGAAGACGTCCTTTTTGAATTACCTCCAACAGGTTTTGTGGTTGAAAACTAAAAATGCCGCTTTTCAGTGCCTGTTTGTTTTGCGTTAAATTGTACGTAAAATAGAGCTCATGGTGCAATCAGGTTTCACCCATATGTAAAACAACATTCCACTACTACCGAAATTTGATTAATTATTGAGTTTAACTAATGCAATTCCTAGAAATTCAGTACGCAGAATTTCTTAACGCATTCTCAAGGTTAAATTTAAAAAAATGTATTCCTTCCCGCCAATATTAACCACCTGGTGTGCGATACAATGATACTTAAAGGCCGGCTTACACGGTCAATATTATTGAAGCAATATTATTGACACAATATATGTTAAAAAATTGTAGCCCTCCCACTACTCAATAATATTGATCAGTTTCAATTGTGCAGTCAAGGAGGATGGATCTAGCGTCTGTAGAACGACTGACGTTTTATTGC